>JAJPUD010005161.1:59504-108622 GCA_023553655.1 Myrmecobius fasciatus
AGATAGATAGATAGATAGATAGATAGATAGATAGATAGATAGATAGAAAAATAGATAGATAGAGACACGGAAATATAGATGTATAGATACCAGTGATGTTGGTGGAAAGAGGAAAAAAGAAGAATCTCTTCTACCTGCATATTTTCTGTATACCATGATGATTTCTGGGGCTTCATGACTAGAAAATCCTTATAGACAATCTTGTATCACAGTCAGTTTAGGCAAATTGTTTCCATTGCATTAATTTGTATTCTTATTGCGAACAGATTAGGCACACCTAGAGCCCTAAATTCATGTTTCCCAGATAGGCAAAAAAGACAAATGAGTTAAGAAATAAAATAAAGCATGTTTCATTATTTACAAGCTATATTTGCATTGCATTTATCCAGGCAGTAAATAGGATTGCTTTTATATATCCAAGAACCAACCTATATTTATTAATAGCAAAAGCTTTTAAGCAAATTTATATGAAAAAGCAACTCTGTCCATTTGCACAAGGCACCAAAAAGATGTCCAGCTTGTCAGGGTCAGCATTGGAGTGGTGATGGAATGGAGAATTGAGGAAACAGACTGAAAACATATAAAACAAGTTTTCTCAGTTTTAAAGTTTGGTCTTTCATCATTTCTTTCTTTTTTGGTTTGGAAGATATTTTACATAATGAAAGTTTGGAATGGATTGCTCTTCAAATGCTAACCTGGAAAATATAGCATAAACAATGAAAGCGTTTAGGCTAATTACAGAACACTCTGGAAGTCTAGACACTGAATTGCTAGGCTCTAGCATCACATTGATAATAGACATTTCCGGGTTGATGAGGTCAAAACCTACAATTTCAAGACTAAATAATGAACAAGACTGAAAAGCACAACAGTTAAGTAGAAGGGAGGATGTGGGGGAGGTAGAGAGGAGCAGAGATGTTACTTAAATGCCCAGCCTGAAATGAAATGTTGAGTTGTGATTCATGGGTGTTGTATCTGAAGGAGAATCTGGAGAAAGGAAGTCTAGATTTAAGAAAATCTCATTCTCTTTATAGCCAGTAATTCTGATAAAAGTTTCATTTTTAAAATATATAAAGAACTGTGTCAAATTTGTAAAAATGCAAGTCATTCCCCAATTGATAAGTAGTCAACTCTGAGGTACCACCCACACCTCTCAGATTGACTAGGATGGCAGGAAAAGATAATGATAAATATTGGAGGGGATGTGGGACACTAATGCATTGCTGGTGGAGTTGTAAAGTGATCCAATCATTCTGGAGAGCAATCTGGAAATATACTCAAAAGGCTATAAAACTGTGCATATCCTTTGACCCATTACTGGGTCTGTATCCCAAGGAAATCATAAAGAAGAGAAAAGAATCCACATGTGCAAAAATGTTTATTTTTGTGGTAGCAAAGAATTGGAAAAGGAGTGGATGCCCATCAGGTGGAGAATGGCTGATCAAGTTGTGGTATATACAGATAATGGAATATTATTGTTCTATAAAAATGATGAACAAGCTGATTATAGAAAGGGATGGAAAGATTTGCATGAACTGATGCTGAGTGAAATAAGCAGAACTAGGAATACATTGTACCAATAACAGCAAAAATGTGCAATGATCAACTATGAAAGGCTTGGTTCTTCTCAGTAGTTCAGTGATCTAAAGCAGTCCCAATGGACTGAGACAGAAAATGCCATCTGCATCCAGAAAAAGATCTAAGGAGACTAAATGAAAGCCAACACATGCTATGTTCACTTCTTTTTTTCTGTGTGTTTTTTAAAAATTTCTTTCATGGTTTTTCCCTTTTGCTGATTTTTCTCTCCCAACATGATTCATAAAGAAATGTATATTAAAATAAATAAACTTCCTACAATAAAAAAGAAAGGAAAATCTCATTCCCAAATTATCTACCAATTTAAGAATAAGGCAAAGGTGGGGAAGAAGAGTCTTAAAATGAGGAGTATGTAAATCCAAATCTTAATACTAGCTCTCCTGTTAAAACTTTGTGTGGCATAGGGAAGCCACCTGATTTCTCTAAGCCTCTGTTTCCCCATCTCCATAATTATCAGGTTGGAATAGATGATCTCTCTCTGCTATTCCCAGAAATACAAAAATTCTATGATTGCTTATGTTTTTCCATCTAAAGGATAAAATTCTTGATTATGGCTGTGGATAATTTGAG
The DNA here is from genome assembly GCA_023553655.1 of Myrmecobius fasciatus. Lineage (NCBI taxonomy): Eukaryota > Metazoa > Chordata > Mammalia > Dasyuromorphia > Myrmecobiidae > Myrmecobius > Myrmecobius fasciatus. The sequence continues at coordinate 61,671 of JAJPUD010005161.1, forward strand.
TGCAAATACTACTTCAAACACTTGCTAGCTGTGATATCTTAACCTAGTTCCTTAACATTGCTGAACTTCACTCTCCTTAACTCTAAAATGGGTAGAAAAGCAACCTCTGCCTCAAGACTTTGTGGTAAAAATCAGATGAAATGATGTATGTAATAAATATATGCATGAACTTTATATGAACATGTAAATGATATATATATATATATGTACATAAATGTCAAATATTATTGTTGTTGCTCTTATACACATAAGGAACACTGGCAATATTTTCAGTGATAAGTAAATTCTGTACTGATTTCTCCTACAAGAAAAAAAATCTCTTTACTCCTGATGCAATGACCCTGTTGTATTTTCCTGGTACTGGAAATGGTTTGACAACTACAGATGGTATGTGCCCAGGACTAAAATTTTGGCAACTCTTTTTGAAAAGTCAGACAGCTAGCTAGCATCAGAGCTATCCAACTCACTGTGGGGGACAGAGATGAATGCTGCTTATTATTTAGATAGCATCATTCATTAATGATATACACTAAAGAACATGAGTTATTTCCATTGTATTGATTGGTTATGGAAAAATTAAGAGCTATATAAATCATTAATTAGATTATAGTTGAAACCCATATCATTGATGAAATCTTTCCTCAACTGCATATAATGGAATGAGTTCTAGGCTAGATTTAGAAGGCCCCAGTTCTAATTCTGGTTCAGTTCAATTAAACAGTATACATTAATTATGTATCTACTGTATGAATAGAGGCAACTAGATGACTCAGTGGACAGACCATTGGGCCTGGAGTCAGGAAGACCTGAGTTGAAGTCCTGATTCATACACTTGCTAGTCATGTGATTCTGGGCAAGTTACTTAACCTCTATTTATTTTAACCCATTGGAGAAGGAAATGGCAAACCTTTCCAGTATTTTTGCAAAGAAAATTCCATGGATCTAAATGGTTCCTAGGATCATGAAAATTCAGATAATACTGAACAACTGGAAAACAATATGAAAGGCTCTGTGCTAGCCACTGAAGGTATAAAGACAAAAAAAAAAGTCCCTGTCATGAATGGGCTTACACAGACAGATATAATTTACTTTGTAAGCCATATTTTATATACGTATATGCCTATAGATATAATGTAGACATAAAGTAATTCCTGATAATTGCAAGAGAGACAGAGATAGGGAGAGAGAGAGAAATAGGGAGGGAGAAAGAAATGGGGAGGGAAGAAGAGGAGAGAGACAGATAGATAGTATAGACAGAGGTAGAGGAAGAGAGAGAGATTGAGTTTCAACAAGATCAGCAATTGAAGAGATCAGGAAAAGTATAGGAAGTATTGTCTAAACTATATTTTGAGGTAAGTAGATATTTTAAGAAGTGAATGTGAGAAGGGAGGTCATCCTATACATAATCTCTGCAGTGCCTCAGACAATGAAAAAGATTGTCATATAGCAAGAAATACTTAGCAGGACAGAAAATGCTTAAAGGAAAGTAATAATAAATGAAACTGGAAAGGAAGGGGAAATCAGATTGCAGAGGGTTTAAAATGCCAGCTTAAGGTTTTTGCATTTTATTTCAGAGGCAATAGGGAGCCAATGAAGATTTTCGAGTAGAGGAGTGATATTTCACATCTATTTTAGGAGCTATCATTCTGACAGCTTTGTAGAGTGTACATTAGAGAGAGGAGAAATGAGAACAAAGCCCAATTAGGTATCTATTTTAATAGGCTAGGTAAAAAGTGATGAAGACCTGCCTGACTCAAAATAGAGGTTATAGGATTGAAAATTAGGGGGTAGATCAAGGGTTCTCTTTGTTGCTTTTCAATCATTCAGTTGAGTCTGACTCTTTGTGGCCCTATGGACCATAGTGTTCCAGGTCCTTCTATTCTCTGCTATCTTTTGAAGTCAGTCCAAGTTCATGTTCATTGTTTCTATGATACTATCTTTCTATTTCCTCTTTTCTTTTCACTTCAATCTTTCCCAACATCAGGGTCTTTTTCCAATGAATTTTGTCTTTTCATGGTGTGGTCAAAGTATTTAAGCTTCAGCTTTAGTATTTGGCCTTCCAGTGAATAGCCTGAACAAATTTAAGTACTGACTTATTTGATCTCCTTGATATCCAAGGGACTTTGAAAAGTTTTCTTCAGCACCACATTTCAAAAACATCCTTAACTTTTGTTATATGCCAAGACTGAAACTGCTGGAACCTTTTGACATTTCAGTGAAATCTTTAGATCCCTTCTCAGAATAATGTTTTTAAATGCACAAAATAAAATACATATGATTTCAAAGAGAAATAACTATGTTGAATTATCAGAGACTTTTTAAAAAGTTTATTGATGCAAGGTTAAGAACCTTGACTTAGACAGATGGAAGAGAAGTTATAGATTTAAACACAATAGGAATTAAAAGACATGGCAGCTGGTTGCTGTTGGGGGTCAAGGAAGAGAAAAGAATCAAGGAATCTATTCAACTGGAAACATGATGGTGTCATCCACAGGAATTGGAAAAATTAAAGGATAGATGGTTTTTGGATGGGCAGGGGAATATGAGCCCTATTTTGAATATATTGACTAGAAATTACCTAGAGATGGTAGATATCTGCAACAGTAATGTGATACTGTAATTCAGGAGAGAGGTTGGGGCTGGATAAATAAATTTGGGATTTGCTTGCACAGTAGTGATTGATCATGTATATGCAACTGATTGGACGCTGTAAAGCACTATATAATTGTAATGTACTACTGTACATTGATAAAGCAACAAGTAAAGGGAATTTTATCTCAACCTTTACCCAGTGGGTAAAGCAAAGTTTACTTTTCTCTTTATGTAAAAGCTATCCCCAAAGTTGAAGGAGTCAGGGAAAGGCAGAAAGACCAGACAGGATATGTATTCAGTGGTTTGTAATCATTTCCATGCAGTAGTTGGAATGTAGCATAGTTCCCTATAGAGCTTGTCTTGGGCGCAGTAGAAAAAAAACAACCAGAGAAATATATGGAAATTTTAAAAGCAAAAAATAATCTCATAAATCATAGGAGAGGCTCTCTTCTATCCACTTTAAGCCGCTTGCCCAAAGAAGGTAAGCTATGACAATTCTGTAAATCAGGCACTTCATCAGCTTCTGTCCAGTACCCCTGAATAAACCAGAGCTGATAAATAATACTACCTCAGATCAGTCCACTATGGAAGCTGCCCAGAATGGAAATTCAAAATGGTGACAGGAGCTCTATCAGAGCTATAAAGACCACAGTACATTGCAAGCAGGGGGACAAGTCATTGGCATCCCTCAACAGCTCTAAAACTCCTCCTTTGGAAATCTATCAAAGCAGTGGAATGTATGTCTTTAAAAGGATAATGGGTGTTTAAGTTCGAGAGAAAAAATTCTTCAATTTGGAGGTAGAATCATTAAGCCATTCACTGCAGGGTGTTGATATTTTTGCCTGCAGGAGATCAAAATGAATTTCATCCTTCTTAGTCAAGATTATAATTACCAAATGTTGTTGGTCATCCAGTGTTTCAGCATGTAGACCCCTTTGTTGTAGTCATCTAAATATTTGATGGGGCATGAAAAAGTGGAGAGAGGTATGTCCTTGAAGTCAGGAAGACTGTAGTCCAAACTTTGTTTCTGGCTGGGCAACTCACAGCTGTATATACCACTTAATCTTTTAGTACCACAGGCAACCACAGATGAGTTACTGCTATGTCTCTGTGAAAGGTGTTGACATACCAGGAGTTCTGCACACAGATGAAATTGCAAATCTAGATTGGCCATATACCTCTGCTCATCTTCCAACAACAAAAGATAACAAAAAACCCAAAACACTACAATTGTTGCAATTGAAAATTGAGATTATGTTTTATAATTTCCTTGTATCTTCCCACAGCACCCTGCCAATGGGGTAATCACAGAATAAGTGATTGATAAGTATTTGTTGATTGTTCCCAGCTATGACTATTTGTAACTATCAAGAAAACATCCCAGATAAATGGATTTCAAGGTCAACAATGAGATGATTTATGTGAGGTAAAGGAGGATTCATATTTACGGTTTTGATACAACTAGTCAAAACCCAAGAGTTTCCTTTCTTTTTTGTCCTATGCTGGGCATGGTATTGTTGCTGGTAAAAGATGTGATAAGATTTACAATGAGGCTGTTTCCAGTAAGAGGATATTCTGAGATGATATTCATTCAGAGGTTCTTGTATCATAGACTTATTCAGGGTGCCTTTTTAGGAAAGAAGGGAATGGGAGATAACCTCTAGGGGCAAATGTGCTATTGGTACTAATTGTTTACCCCCTATACATTATGATAACATAAAGTGCTGTTATATATGCTATCTCATTTTATCCTTCTAATGCACTAGTGAAAGAGTTGATATGATCCCCATTTTATAGATGATAACATGGAGGTTTAGAGAGATTAGGTGACTTCTCTAAACTCTCATGAGCTTTGTCAATAGATTATCAAAGTCAGGATTGGAATCCAGTTCTATATTTCTTTCACTAGATAATCATGAGCATACTAATTTACAACATTGCCTAGTGGTTCGCTACATCTCTAGATGTGTGTGTGTGTGTGTGTGTGTATTGTGTTTCTCTCCATTTCTTGTGTCTTTCTATCTCTGTGCATCTGTCTCTCTCTGTGTCCAACTCTATCTCTGTCATTTTGTCTCTGTGTCTCCAAAAAATGAATGATCAAGATTTGTCTAGATACTATTAACAGTTTCATCTCTGTTTTGAGTAGCAAGATGGAATTGCAAGCACATACTAGCTGTTTTAAAGAAAATTTGAGTTGGAACAATAAAAAGTTTTTTTTTCTTATTAACTAACAGAAGTTCTTGTATCTGAACAGATATATCTGACAAACTGGTTTATTCTTGGTTTTGAGATCTTTAGTTTCTTTTTCTGACTACTAACACAGTAATACAATGCCATCTTATTTTCTAGTTATCCTAACATTTTGATATAATCCTTTAGGACTTCTCATGTTGACCTTGGCTCAGTGTTACAGCTGCTTTCTTTGCTATTTCAAGTTCTAGAGTTCTAGTCCATCCTCTGAATATTGGAGATACCAATTTTATTTTTGTTGTATCAGAGAAAAAAAAAGTTGATACAGCGAGGAATAACTAAACACATTGTGGCACATATTACTGTGCTGTAAGAAATAATGAATGTGATGCATATAGAGAACCATGAGAAAATTTATATAATCTGATGTAGAATGAAACATAACTAAAGAAAAAATGCAGATGATCGCAACATAAATGAAAAGAGCAACAAAACAATCAAAATTAAATGTTATAAAGTTATAAAGAATAAGTATGACTTCAAAGTAGAGATATCCCCACTACACTCCTTTGCAGAGTATTGGTATAGTACATTGCATATCCTTTAAGATTTTTTAAAAAGTATTGATTAGTTTGGGTTATTTTTTCTCTTCTGCTTCTTTTTTTTTAATGTCATTTATTATATAAGATGGCACCCTGAAAGGGTTAAGAGAGAGAAATGCTGTGAGAAATTCTGGTGATGTAAAAATAATAGCAATTGAAATGCATAAAAAAGAAGAAAAGAAAATGTCAAAATTAGTGTAAGTCAGCTCAACTAATTCTTTCCTGGTGTTGTGGTTTTGGTTTATCATTGAACCTTCCACCACTTCATGATGGTATAGAACAGAATTATAAACAGAAAATTCCCCAAAATTTGGACATTTAGAAAACACAAGAATATATAAGCAAAACATTAATGACTCTATGTAAGCAAAAAATAATAACCAGCTCCTCTACCTTGCCATAAAATAGACTTACAATGATCTCAACAGAATATGATTAGAAGGTTTTCTTTTGTGTAAGTCAAAATTTCATTCCCACTTACTCTGTATATACTTATCCACTTCACAGAAATTTGATGGATTGGGCCAAGTGATCCCTGAGGTACCTTTTAGCTCTATGATTCTGTGATACACTAGATTGAATAGGTAATAGAACAAGTAACCCAATTATCCAAATGGTACCCACAAGTCACTGTAGAAATGGGTGGGCCAGATGGCATGTTATGACAGTTCACCTCAAGTGGCAATGGCATCTCAACTTGTTTATCAAATATCTGACTACATTGCTATTCAATATTCTATCTCTTTCCAGATGGTTTTTGTCTCATGCCATGAATGTGACTCTAGCATATTTAGGTCCTGGTTGGGGGTATAGCTGGGGGGGTGTCTAAGTACACACATGGAATGGGTATCCAGAGCTACAGCAAACCAGCTGGTATTAGCTGGTGGAGAGGCAGCTTGAAAAGTCACATTGTGTTATGTTGATTATTTCACTGACAGAAAGTACACCTTTCCCAACTGACAGAAGCTCAAGAAAAAGAAACAGGCTAAAATAAAAGTTCAATAATAAGATGATAAAGAAAATAGTGCTTATTCTTAGGATTGAATCTCTATGTAGCATATTTTCATCAATGGATTTCCCTCTGAAGAAATAAGTAATGAGACAAAGATCATGTTGGGGAACTGAACTATAATCCTCTCCTGCATCCAACATCAGATTAAGAAACTTTTGCAATAATATAATTTTCTGAATTGCTTTTAATACCTATATTAGAAAGTGATATTAAATGGTAATAAACAGAGAATATGTGATTTAATAGGTCATCATTTTTTTTTAAATTCATGATAACAATTCTTGGAATGTGCTGTCTAATGAACTAGGAAGGCAAGAAGACCTGGGTTCCAACATTGCCTCTGATATCATTTTGGTCAGGTCAGTCTTTGGATAACTATTTAAGACCACAAATTAGAACTAAGTTGCAAAGTTTTGGTGGATGAAGTCATTCCTCTGCTGGCTGCCCTCTGAAGTTTCCTTCATTGATAATATTACAGATCTAAAAACAAAAGAAGGGGAAAAGTCATATCTTTCCTTTTGTATCCTCAGTAAATAGCATAGTTCTTGACATATAGCATTTATTTAATACAAGCTGAGCTGACTGATTGGTTGTTAGATATAACATTTTATGGTTTTCAAAGCATTTTATCAACAACAACCCTACAGGGGGTTATATATATATATATATATATATATATATATATATATATATATTTATGTATATATGTATACACACACATATGTGCACAGACAGACAGATAGACTAAAAGGCCCATCTTAATTCTCTATTTTCCTTTTTTTTTTTCCAGAGGACAAAATTAAGACTCAGAAAAGTTGTGACTCTTCCAAGAAGACATATGTGATAAGTGTCAGAGCCAGGATTTGGATTGTTATCTCTTGATTCTAAGTTACATCTTTTTTCCATTATACTATCATGTCTCTTACAATAATAGTTCCACACTCAAAGATCTATGATTTTATCAACATGAGCCTTCTTTCCATTGACAAAGATTACAAACTCTCTTCACCTTAATAGCTAATGTTTATTAGTTGCCATGGTTGGAAAAATTATGACCTATTGGCCAACTTTCTGATTATGAACCCTCTGAATTTCTTTCCACTGATCTTTAGATGATAACAACATAAGTTATTTTTATACTTTAGGACTTTTTATACTGAAAGGGACTAACAATGTACTTGAACTGAATATTCTTTGAAGAAATGAGGGAGGAACAAGCTTTTAGAAAGCACCTACTATGTGCTAGGCACTATGCTAACAGCTTCACAAATATTATCACACCATGATGAGGTATCAGAGTAGTATTTCATATGATTATGATGAGAAATAGCTTGGGCCCATGAACAGAGAACAAATCTCAAAGTCAGGAAGATCTGCGTTCAGCTTCACCTTCTCTAGTATACTGCCTGTGGGACCATGGGCAAGTTAATTTACCTCTCAGTGTTTTAGGAAACACTTCCAGATTAATTTACTTAAGAAACTAGAGTGTATTTCTATCATCTCCAGGATCAAAACAAAAAATCCTGTTTGGCTTTCAAAGCTCTTCAAAACCTGCTCCTCCTTCCCTTTCCTCTTTACTTATATCTTAAACTCTGCTACATAATATGTGATCCAGTGACACTGGCCTCCTTGCTCTTCCTCAAACAAGAAAACCCATCCCTTGGCTTCTGGCATTTTCACTAGTTGTCCCCTATGCCTGGAAAGCTCTTCCTTTTCATCTTTCCTTCTGATTTATGTCTTCCTTCAACTTCTAACTAAAATCTCTCCTTCTTCAGGAAAACTTTCTAGATTCCACTTAATTCTCTTCCTTTTATTGGTTAATTCAAATTTATTCTGTACATGATTTTTGTATGAAGTTATCTGCATTTGCCTTCCCCAATATGCTGAGTTCTATGAGATCAGACTCTGCCTTGCTTTCTTTTTATCCCCAGTGTTTAGCATAGTGTCTAGCACGTAGTATGAGCTCAACAGATGTTTATTGCCTGGCCAACTAACTGATATAACTGTAGAGAGAAATTTGGACTTATAACTCCCCATATTGATGAAGTCATAAATGCGGAAAAAATAAAAAAAAACTCGACCTTGTAAAATTGCTATAGACAGGTACTTTGACAATGCCTTGACACTTTGACCTAGCCCCATTTGCCCATTCTTTCCAGGATACTTAACCCTCTCCTTCCTAGAGATGAAAAACAATAAATCTGAATGGATAATCATGTTGGTGAGTTTTTAAAATGAATACCAGGAATGAAAATGGGAGTATAAAGAAGGAAGAATCTGGAAATAAAATGAGGAGGGTAAAACACTTTGTATTCTGGGGAATAGAGAGAGATGAAAGAGTTTGGAAACTTTGAGATGATTCCTCCCCACTTGTCAAAGTTGATGTTGAGTAGTGATGTACCTTTACTGATATGGTGCTATAAGACTTCATCTATATCTGGCAGCAATGTCACCACCAATGGGAGAGGTGTCCCCAATTCCTAGGGGATTGACATAAAGAATGGATCTTTGATTTTATTGGTATATAATTCTAGTAGAAATTAATAAATCTCTATTATCCAATCCAATGATATTTTAATAGTCCTTAATTTTTTTGACTTTTCTTTAGGATTTAACATCATTAGCCATTTGCTCTTATTCAATAAACAACTATTTAGGTAATATTGCTCTATTAAGGCTTTTTCTCTGCCTATAGGAATTTTCAATCTCAGGTTCCTTTACAAGTTCATCTTCTAGTCCTTCTTCTATGTATAGGTGATTATATTTCAGGACTCTACCTTCTATACTCTCTTCTGTTTCCACTCTCATTTTTAGTTATTTCAACAGCTTCTCTGGATTTAAGTATCATCTCTGTGGAGAACACTGTTAAATCTCCATACAATCCTTTCTCTCTTAATCCTTAATCTCACATGTCCAAATGCCTACTTGATATTTCTAAATAGATGATCTATAAACAACTAAATTCAACACATCCAAAATATTGTTTATTTTTAATTTATGGATTAAAACAAGCATTTCCATTAACACAACATAATGAAAAGATTATTGTACATGAAATTGCAAATTTATTTTGTACAACTTCCTATTCCTTTTAATATATAATAAAGTTAGCATGTACATTAACTTCTTATTTTCTTTCCCCCCTGGTTAGCATTATACTATATATTTGCATATGTGTATGTGTGTATGTAAAATTATTCTGTGTATCACTTTTTTTTTCCTGGATGTAAATAGTGTATTTCTTCTTATATCCTTTATAGTTAATTTAGGTATTTGTAATAATCAAAATGACTTATTCATTCAGAGTTATTCTTCAAACAATATTGCTATTACTATATATAATGTCACCTTGGATGTTCTCATTTCACTCTTCTTTATTTTGTGCAAATCTTTAAGCTCATCATTTTTATAACACAATAGTATTCCATCACAATTATATTCCTGAAAACTTAAAGATCCACAAACATCCTTTCTGAAATTATATGAATATGTTTGTAAGAAGCATGAAATTTTTGTTTTATATTCAAAGGAAAATATAGCCAACTGCATACTTTTAGAATATATATATCAATAAGCATTCATTACTATCAAAATAGAGTCTTTGGGAACAGAAGACTTCAAGAGGTATTAATTTTTATAAAGATCTAGAAGGCTAGATATACAACTTAACATCCACAGGAAATTCACAGTCTAAGAGTCTTAATTGCAATATGCTGAAGACCTTGACACTAGAGTTAAAGACTCAGTAAAGTGAAATTCATCTTGGTTTTACATGGGCATGCATGATGGTAAGAATAGGGGAGGAGTATTCTGGGAAGAGGCAGAGCAGATCAGAAAATTTCACACTATATTGCCCCCTCAAATAGAACAAATTTATGGCTCAGGGTGAATATAGACTGGTTAAAAAAAAAAAAAAGAAGACTTGGGCCAGAATAGAGGTTCTCCTGGGACAACCTAAAGGTCTGGGCTTTAACTGTTATGAAATGTGTACATCCCCAGATTAGTTCCCCAGAAATAGTTGACAGAGCCTCAGCCACAACCATAGGAACTTTCACCTCTGGGACAGCATAGGGAATCTGGGTTCTGAGTTTGGAAAGATTGAAGGAACTTTGCTGAGTAGGAACACCAGGCTCAGTTATGCTGAGAAGTAACCAATGTGCCCAATAAGTGCAAAAACCAGGAAGGTGGGAACACTGCTGGCTATGGGCACTTATGAGAATGTGGGTCTTTTGGTTTGGGATTCCAGGTCAGACAGGAGAGGCAAAATGAAACCAGAAGCACCACCTTCCCCCACACACTCCAAAGTTAGAGGTACTTACACTATAGTTCCCATTTGAAAAAAAATGAACAAAGAAGAAATAACCAACCATAGAAACTTTCTATGTGAATAGGGAAGACCAGAGTTCACCTTCAGAGAATAGCGAAACAAAAAAAGGTCTTTTCTACACCAAAAATAAATGTTAAATGGCTATCTACCAAGAAAGAATGTATAGAAGAACTCAAAACAGATATCAACAATCAAATAAAGTTGAGGAAAATTAAAAAAATAATAAGAAGAACTATTTAAGAAAAACAATATTATGCTGGGACACTGATACATTGTTGGTGGAACTGTGAATGGATCCAACCATTCTGGAGAGCAATTTGGAGCTATGCTCAAAAAGTTATCAAACTGTGCATACCATTTGACCCAGCAGTGTTTCTACTGGGCCTATATCCCAAAGAGATCTTAAAGGAGGGAAAGGGACCCACATGTGCAAAAATGTTTGTGGCAGCCCTTTTTGTAGTGGCTAGAAACTGGAAGCTGAGTGGATGCCCATCAATTGGAGAATGGCTGAATAAATTATGGTATATGAATGTTATGGAATATTATTGTTCTGTAAGAAATGACCATCAAGATGATTTCAAAGAGGCCTGGAGAGACTTGCATGAACTGATGCTGAGTGAAATCAGCAGAGCCAAGAGAACATCATACACAGCAACAAGACTATACGATGGATGATCAATTCTGATGGACATGGTTCTCTTCAACAATGATGTGATTCAAACCAGTTCCTATTGTTCAGCGATGAATATAGTCATATACATCCAGAGAGAGGCCTGAGGGAACTGAGTATGAACCACAACACAGCATTTTAACGTTTTCTGTGAATATTTCCATGCATTTTGTTTTCCTTCTTAGGTTGTTATTTTTTTTTTCTCTCTTTCTAGATCTGATGTTTCTTGTGCAGTAAGATAACTGTATAGATATGTATACATATATTGGATTTGTCATATAATTTAACATATTTAGCATGTATTAGATTACCTGTCATATAGGGGTGGGGGTGGGGGGAAGGAGGGGAAAAGCTTGGAACAAAAAAAAAGTTTTTCAAAGGTCAATGTAGAAAAATCTCTCATATGTTTTGTAAATAAAAAGCTTTTAATAAAAAAAGAAAAACAATATTATGGGTGGAGTTATTGAACTAGAAAAGGTGATACAGAGTCTTAAAGAAAAAAAATAATTCTTTGAAAATTAGAATTGAGCAAAAGGAAATCAGTGAGGTTTTAAGAAACTAAGAAATAATAAAACACAATATAAAGAATGAAAAAATAGGGGCAGCTAGGTGGCACAGTGGATAGAGCACCAGCCCTGAAGTCAGGAAGACCTGAGCTCAAATCTGGCCTCAGACACTTAACATTCCCTAGCTGTGTGACCCTGTGGAAGTCACTTAACCTCAATTGCCTTAGCAAAAAGCAAAAAAAAAAAAAAAAAAAAAAAGAATAGAATAAAAAAATAGAACAGAATGCTTATAAGAAAAACAGCAGATCTCGGACAGATCAAAAAGAGAAAATATAAGAATAATTGGATTACCTGAAAGATGTGACCCAAAAAAAGAACCTTGGCTCAACAATGGAATAAATAATAAAAGAAAATTCTCCTAGAGTGACAGAACATGAGGGGAAAGTAGAAATAGGAAAAAAATCCACCAATCATCTCGTGAAAGTTAGCTTATATGGAAAACACATAGGAATATTGTTGCCAAATTTCAAAACCCCCAGATCAAAAATAAAAAGAAAACTAAACAAACACAATTCGAGTACACTGGAACTACAATTAGAAATTATACAAGATTTATCAGTAGTTACAATAAAAGACTGCAGGTCCTAGAATAATATGTATCAGTTATCAAAAGAACTAGTCCTGTATAGATTTATGGTAGTAGGACAAGGTATATAAATTAATGGTCAAGGGATAAAGCATAAGGTGGGATAGAAAAGGGTTTTTAGATTAAAAGGAAGGAGTGGGATAAGGTGAGCAGATTAATGAGAATAGGATAAAGGAGGAAAGAAAGGAGAGAAGATAAGGGAGGATTCCATGAGTTGGGGGAGGTTAAATAATAGCAAGGCAAGTCAAGGAGTAGAATTAAAGTAGAAGAGTTAGCAGGGGATACAAAATATGAGACAGACATAAACGTTTACAAGGATCAGGAGTAGATTTCATTAGAAATGAAAGAATGTGGAGCTAGCAATAATTGTTCTGAGATAAAGCCAACCTTAAAGATTCAATCAAGAGAGAAATCTATATTATTTTAGCCATATTAATATTGTTTTAGGTTCATGTATACCTATGTGTAAATGTGCCTATATATGCATGTAGGAGTGTGTATGTACACATGTATGTGGTGTGTATATATATAGTGTGTATATATATCTCTCTCTCTATATATATGATATATATAGATATATGTAGGTGGGGGCCTGAATAGATGTGTGTGTGTATGTATGTATGTATGTATAAATATATTCATGCTTAATTGAAGCCTCCTTTGGGGAAGTGGTGAGGCATGAAAGGGGAAAAAATAAAGTAAAAAGTACACAGCAGAAAGTAAAAGAATAATCTATAAGGAAACAAAGAATATATAGTCTTGAACATAATCTCTTCTACTATTTATTATAGATGCTCTTTTGAAAGGGAAATTTATTTTTACAGATTTTGAATGCTCCTTGATGCTCTGCTGAACACATGAGAATGTTTTGTTTTATTTTGTTTATTTTCCTTTTCTGTCTTTTTCTATTTTGTTTTTTTCTCATTTTGTATTTAGTTTTAAATAATTAAAAAAAATGAAAAGGAATAATCACATCGATTTTACCCCATAGCTAATATTTGCATCAAAGTAATTGTGCTTCAGTGTCATAGAAGATGAACAAGACATAAAATTTCACAGAAATGATTGATTGAAGAAATTCTGTCACTCAGATGTAGCTTCAATTCCAAAGATTTCACAGAGAAGTAAATAATGGTGTATATATAATACTTGACTTTATTTTCCAAAACTTCCATAAGGATTTATGATATTAACAAGAAACCTTGGTGTATAAGGAAAACTGAGATATACCAAATAGTTGAAAGGTTGGGTTTTCTACAAGTCTACAAAATTTCTCCAGAAAATTATAAGGATCCTAAAGAGATGCTACATCACAATATTCTATTTCCTTTTGGGAAGTGAATTGAACTCAGGAGGAAATGGTTTAGATGAAGAAACTGTATTTTGGTCTATATTGGAAGAACAGAAAAGTCAGCCAATTCTGTTTGTGTTTGAGAAGGGTCCCTTTCCAGACAAAGCAGTTCATTCCAGATGGAGGTTATGATGTCCCAGGGACTACGGACAGGTTGCTGTCATAATATTTCCAGCTTCCCTAAATTGAACTCAGAAGCAAGGCCAGGATGGAACTAGGCCAGATTTACAACCTTTCATCGCTGAGTTTGGGGAAGGCTTACTAAAGGTGTGTTTCTTTCATATTTAGTAAATAGCATTTGTATAATGTTTCAAGGCTTACAAAGCCTTGAATCCTTACAATAACCTTGGGAGGTAGGTACAATTATCCTCATTTTTCAGATTAGGAAAATGAGACAGATAAAGATTAAGTATGAATTGCCTAGGATCACATATCTAGAGAGTATCTGTACCCAAATTTTAAATCAGGTCTTTCTGATTACAGACCTAGATCTCTATCTATGGTCCCTGCTGTTTTACTGTAAGTACATTATTTTAATTCTTTACTCTGATATGAAGTCTATGGGATTTGCTGACAAGCATTGAGTTCTCTTGGGGCTGGGACTGAATCAGTGAGAACACATTGAATGCAGGATTACAAAAAAAAAGAGATTGCCCATAAACCTCCTGCTAAAAATCTTTTAAAAAGATAGTACTTGTAAAGTGTATCATAAACCATAAAGTACCATATTAATGTGTCAACCATATTATTGTTAAAATTGGTAGAGTTTATATAGTTATAGATGAAGAAAGAAAGAAAGCATTTTAAGAAGTCAAGGATGAGAGGTGGGTTGAAACACAGAATAATCATAATTGGAATACTGGTAATTATCTACATTGAAATATATGAAATTATCTAGAGCCCACTGCAGCTATTTACAGCTGAAAGGATGCCAGCAGGAGGAGCTAGGGAGCTTTCCCAGGAGTACAGCAGGAATTTTACAGTATTGGTATTAGGAAACCCAAGAATGTATCCCCTAGTGGAGGAAAAGGTTTGTTGGGATAGTATTTTGCAAGGTGACTATAGAAATGGTTCACAAGCTTTCTATTTAGAGCCCCTCCCCTTTCAATAGAAAGTCTCTTATTTTAGAGCAATCTTTCTTCCTTCTTCCAAAACCTACCCCCAACTGCTTTAGATTATTTGGGATGATTCATATAACTAGTATTTTTACTGTAGATAAGTGTTTCTGATTATCAAAGAGCAAAGTCTCAGGTAAAAAGGTACAGAATGGAACAGTTTAGAGGACAGAATTTGCTGATCTGTTAGCTGCTTTAAACTTTTTCTTCCCATAAAGTTTGATAAATTGATAATTTATCAAAGGAATTTTAGAGATTACATATAGAATTCTATTTTGCCTCCATAAATGTCACCTGAATATGACCCCATCAAAAGATTTTCATCAGAACTTTTAGAGAGAAAATTTTTCTCTAAAGTACATTTTGAAGTAAATATAACAAATGACATTTTGAAAATATTTCAACACCATCAATTTTAGCTAGCTCATTTTTCCTAAAATACCTTAATATTTGCTTTTGTTCAAAATAAATGTTTATTCATGCATCTTTTGTGCATTTTAATGCAATTTGTGACTGTCTTTAGCCCTCCTATCAAGACTATTTGGACAGTTATTGAATGCCCACTGTGTGCAAAACATGTAATAAGCACATTAGGGAGTCTGGGAGGAAATTAATAGCACTCTGTTGATTGGAAATGGCTATAAATACCATTAGTATTTGTTGAATCAAATTGAATTGAATGGAATTTAATTTGACAAATATAATGCTTTTATACTAGTCATACTTGGAATATATTTTACTTGACTCTCCTGCCATGTAGAATGTCTCATTTTTCTACAAGGTGCAGTTCAAGTTCCAAAATTCTATGTGAAGTCCTCTCTGATCCCTTCAACCATTTGCTCCCTCCCTCTCAAACTTCATTGGTTTTTTAATCCCCTTGTGTTTAATTTATTCTCTCTCTCTTTGCATATATATGTATACACACATACACAAATACATACACATGGATACACACATGTATGTAAACATCTGCATTGGTTATGAACTTGTATATAGGCACAATATAAACTATATATATAGTATGTATACATCTTATGTATTATATGTGTATATATACAGGTATAAATATATATGTATATATATGTATGCATTAGTTTTTCTGTAAGCAAATGTAAGGTCTTTGAAAGTAGAGATCATTTAATTTGTTTTATGTGTATCCCTAATATCCACAAGAGTACCTGGGATTATAAATGTTTTATCAATGATTTTTGGTTTATTCTTTGATAGAATAGGTGATATATAAAAATGAAACAACTAAATTGTATACATTAACATTAATACACATTAACCAGTCATGTCTATAGAGAGACTGATGGTTTACTAGAATGGTTGAAATGAATAGAACCTGTTGAGAATTCCTGAGAGGTCTTCAAGGAATAGAATATTTTTCAAGTACCCTAGGAAGGAGGGAAAGAATTTTTGGAAGAACTTTTCCATTCCTGTCTTAACTGCCTTCTCACTCTGGCAGTGCTTTCTCTCCTGCATTCTCTTCCTATGATTGATGCTACTTAGTAAGTGACAAAGGCAGGATATGAATATAGGTCTTCTGATTCTGAATTCAATCCACTTTACACCATATTTCATTACCTTTAAGATGCAACATGATATAGATGTCAAAGTGCTAGAACTAGAATCAAGATAATTCTAGAGCAAATAAAGGTTTGCAAAGAACTTTGCAAATCTGATCTTCTTTTACCCTCATGACAACCCTGGGAAGTAGTTGCTATTACTATTCCCTTTATACATATGAGAAAACAAGATGTACAGAGGTATAGTAACCTGGCCAAGTTCATACATTTAGCAAGTCTTAGAAGTAAATTTGAGTTCAGGTCTTCCTAACTTCAAGTCCAGTATTTTCTCCACAGCACCTTTTACTGGCTACTGTGCAATTTATACCTGACAAGTATATCAGGCAATCTCTCCTTGAAGACTTGTAAAGACGAGGAATTTATTCCCCTTTGAAGCAGACTATTCCAATTTTGGAAAACTTATTAGGAAAAATTTCCTGGCATCAAGCCTAAATTTACCCTTTTGAAACTTCTGATCATTGTGTCTGGTTCTATCCTTTCATCTAAACTAGCAAGTATTCAAATGCTACTGCAGAAAATACAACTTCATTGGCCTGGTCAAATTGTTTGAATGTCAAATGTACACTGCCCAAAACATCATTTTATGAAGAATTCACACAGGACAATAACTCACATGGTGATCAGGAAAAGAAAAACAAAGACACTCTAAAGGTCCCTCTTAAGAACTTTAAAATTGATTGCATGGCATGGTTACTTTCCCCTGAACATCACCTAGCTTGTCAGTGTCTTTGAATTGTGTAGCTAGAACTGAACACAATTCTCTAGATGTGATATAAACTAAAAATGACTATGGAGAGATTGTTAGATCTTTAATTCTTGAAAGCTCTTCATCTCTTATAGCAGTCCAAGATCATGTCAAATTTATATTTCAGTCCTGTATAGGACTCTAGGCTAATCAATTAACTTCTCTGTAAAATAAGGTAATATCAAGGAGCAAATGACAATATAAACAACACACCATGTAAAGTTTAAAGTAATATATGTCATTGTTAGTATTCTTTTTTACCACAACCTTTTTTTTTTCTAATTGTTAAGTTTAATCTTAAACCTTGCATATTTAAATGAATTGCCAATTAAAAAAAAAACAGAATAGCAGCTATCTGGTACTGGGCTTCTTCTATCAAGTGGGTAATACTATTTTTCTTTTGAAAGTAATATTACTAAAAATCAAGTTCTCTCCTCTAATCCATACCTAGGAGCCTTGTAAACATACCCATATAAATAGACATAAAAATATTGAAGAGGGTGTCTGATCTGAACTTTTTTCTAACAAAATGAAAATATTACAAGTCACCCTTGGTCTATAACAGTGGTTTTTAAACTTTTGTTCTCAGTATCTTTAGATTATTAAAAATTATTGAGGATCTGTTCAAAGAGGTTTTTTTATATGGATTATATTCATAAACGTTTATCATATTAGAAATAAATATTCATTATTTATTTGTTATTATTCATTGATTCATTATTTATTATTTTTAGAAATAAAATTTATATTAGACATAAAAATTAATTTTGAATCTGAAAGAGTTTCAGAGATCCCAAAGAGTTTTACACTTTCTTTTCCTTTTCTACACTGTGACTTCCCACTTACTTTTTCTCCCTTTTATTTCAATATAACCTTCTCTTGTAATGAAAAAATATATATATAGGTAAGAAAAACACTGAACATGTCTAAAAACACCCACTCTGCACTGATAATTACCCATTTTTTTTTTCTGGTAAGAAATAGGAGGCACATATTACCAATGGCCTTATGAAATTATGATTGCCCATTATATCATTTAGAGTATCAAAGTCTTTCTGTATTTTTTTCCTATAACATATAGTGGCATTATTCAATTATTTTCTTTGGGTTCTACTTGTTTTACTTGCAGCCATTCATAATAACTCTTTCAAAATCTCTGTGAATTCTTCATAATCATTAGTTTTATAATGCAGTAATTTATGCTTTGTGCATTTCCCATAATTTATTCAGCCATTCCTTAATTAACAGAGAATCATTTTGTTTTGAGTTCTTTGCCACTGAGCAATTCTATACATATGGTGTGTGATCATGGTTGATATCAGCAGGCTGCAACATATCAAAGGTTATAGTATGGCAAAAAAAAAGAAAATGAGCTGGTTATAAGATGAAAGGAAGGGATGAAAGGTAAATAAACAGAATGCTCCACTTAATGTTGGAAGAAAATGAGAAAGGCCTTTAGCATTTGTGGTGAATTTGGGAGACAATGGATGAGAGTTATATAGGATGGTCAGGAATGGATGGATTGAGATGTGATTCACTGGCAAGAACTCCTGATTTGACAATAGCACAGATCCATTATATACATATGTATACATATAGGCAAGTGTGTGTACACATATATAAACTTGTAATATTACATGTGTGTACTTTTCTTCTGTCTTTGAATTCTTTAGATGTGTGTATATATTCATTCATTTGTTTTGTTAATATGTATATTACATATATATATAAACATATATATACATATATATGTACAATCTACTTATGTACACACATAGTGTTGAAAGTGTCGAGTTTAAATATGCACCCAGTTTGTTTGAAATTTTGTGATAATTCTAAATTATTTTCTGTAATGGCACCTTGATAAAACCAGAAGTATGCAGATTATTCTATCATTTTGCCATCTTTGTGAATAAGATGATTATGAGGTGGAATCCCAGAATCCTCTAAATTTGCCTTTCTTTTGTTTCTGATGATTTAGATTATTCTTTCATTTGGTTGTTGAGGGATAAAATTAATTTAAAAAATCTATTCATTATGCATGTTTCTGGTAAGAATCCTGTCTTAACTGAAGAGATGCAGTACTATGGATATTACATATACTCCTAGACTTAGTTAATTTGTTGGTTAGTTTTCCTGAATTTCATTTTTCTTTTCTTCTTTTTGTTATAAGTGATAATCTGATGGATATAAGATAGGAGGAAGAAATAGTTGAAATAAAGATGATATAAAAATAAAAAATATCAATTTTTAAAAAGAAAATTTCAAAGCTATTAGTTCATAATTTTAACCCCTCACCTATCAGGAACTGTCTCTTGTTCTTACATATTTGTGTTAATTTTCTGTAATTTCTGAATATTATATCTTCATAAGTGATATATATTACAAAAGTTTTTTTAATAATTAGCTGCTTCCCCCCATTATTGCACCATTGATTTTATTTCTATTAATATCAAAGCTTTTGGGGGGCATTTTTAAAAATAATTTCATCTTATATGGATGCTCCTTTCTTTTTTCCATTTAGACATGAAACAATTTCTAAACAAAGTCACTTGCTGACTTCTAGAGCCTTTTTCTGCTTCTCAGTTCATATCTGTAAAATAAGATATCATGGCAAATGATTTCTCTAAGTATCACATCATCTTTAGATACTTTGATTATTATTGATCTACATGGTTGTGGTGGTATTAATGCTTCATAATACTGTCAATCCCTACTAACATTACTAGTGTAATTTTTTTTTCTCCTTTCATACTCCACCTGTCTTAAACCTAATTCTTGCAGTTCTACATAAATATGTTTTTTCTTTGTTGATTGATATCTGCTGGCCATGGCTATCATAGAAGTCCAGACTCTAGGAAATATTTTTGTAATAGAATGAAAAATCATGCAATACTTTCTGAATGTAAATTCTTGAATCAGGAATTTTGTCATCTTCTAGATCTTCTTGAGCATTTCTTCAAACTTTCTTCTACAGTTTTCCAAAATACAAATTCAATGAAGCATGTGAAAGTGGCTTAAGGATTTGCTAGTTAGTGTGCTCTAAGTTTTGCAAGTATAATAAAAGGGACATTAAATGAGTAAGTAGGAATTCATTATGTTATAGCTCTCCAATATGCCTCTCCTTTGGGACAGTTTACCTTTATTTCAATGCTTAAGAGACTGTGTGGTGGTTTTCAAGTCTTGGCTGGTAAATTTTTAATTAAAATAGCCTTTTGAGAATCCCTTTAATAAGAGCATATATCAACAGTAAGAGGAAGAATATACTTGACCAAATTCTGTCGTGAACTATATAGTGCACACAATTATCCTATAGACTGAGGATTAGTATTTCCAATATATAGGAATAAACTTATCTGTTTAGTATTTGACATAACTCTAAGAATTTTTTGTATTGATCTTTTCACACATAATTTTACTGAGAGTTTTAAGCAAGGCTATATCTATAATTATGGTTAAATTAAGTATTTTACCAATTAATTTATTATATACCATCAAAACAATCAGTTTTTAAGAACTAGCCATATCAAAACCCAAATGAGAACCTAATGGCCAGAGTAGGTTGGTATCTGAGATCAGGCTAGACCAAGAGTATTTGTTCAAGGCTAGTAGGTGCCAGCATGAGATGGGAGATGGGATGAAAGAATCCCCAAATTCAGGGACTAGGCAGGAGTAGTTGAGTTTATAAAGAATGAGAAGGTGAGAGAAACAGATAAAGTGAATGGGAATTGACAAAAGGAGAATTAGAGCAACCCAAAAGCGAACACTAGAAACGATAGTTTCTAAAGCATATCCAGAACAAAAACTTTTATCAGTTACTGAGGAGACGAGAAAATGACAAGACAAACCTATCCATGACTTCTTTAGGTGGAAAATTGGGGCATATTAGCTATGATTACTCTTGCGTTTTAAAGGAGATATATCAGAGCCTGGGAACTGGACAATCGGATAATTAAAGAGGTAAGTATAATGCTATTTTGAAAATGATCAAAGGGACTGTCCTAGATACTAACTGGATTGTCCCATGCAGTGAATCAATCAATTTCTTGTCAATCAGTTCCATCTGATAAAATGCTATGGTATTATGAAGAACCAACTACAAAAGATACTTAATTTATCCCATTAACATTCTACTTGAGCCCATTTTTTGGGCCATTATATTGTGACCATGGAAATTATTTCTGATTCAATTTTCCACAATGCCTGAGATGATGAATAGCTTTATTCCCAGTTATTTCTTACATACTTTTAATGTAAAGAGAGTAAAAATTATTTTACTCCACATGAATGTGTGCTTTGATTTTGTTTTTACTCATCTCTGTAAGTATAAAAAATAAGCATTAGATCAGGAAATAAGAAAAACAACTCACATTTATATAGTACTTTATATATTGCTTAAAAGTATACAAGCCTTTAGATGTACAGAAAGTGAACATTAAAAAAAGGCCAACAGTGCACAGATGCTAAATTTCATTTCTCTTCTTCTCTGATACTATCCATTTGGATCTTTACCCTCCAGCTGAATCACTTCCTTTAGATTTCTCATAAAAAGATTCTAAAGATTACCTAGCAAGATAAGGTATCAGACATTGAGATTCTTTCTTGAGCTAAACTGCCAAGCATGCAAACTCAACTGGATATAATGCAAATCTCATATGTTGTCCACATTGTTCAAATGCTAAAAATGTTTGCCTAAAAGACTATATTGAGGAGAACTCTCACAAAGCAAGTTCTAACATAGATCTCTAAAGAAATGATATAAAGACACTGTCAAGGTCTCTCTGAAGAACTGTGAAATCAATTATGTGACCTGGGAGACACTGGCAAAGGGTCATCCAGAATGATGTGCCTGAATCAAAGAAGACCCTGTGCTCTCTGAGCAAAGCAGAATTGTGTTAGCTCAAAAGAAATGTAGGATGTGCAAATTTAGAGACATCTCCATTCCAAATGTTCCTATGGATTATTATGCCTGCCCTGTAGGAGAGCATTTTGAATTCTTATTTGATCATCCATAGTTGGACCATACTGTCCTTTGACTCCAATATGATGATGTCATTTTAGTCTTCCTTAAGAACAAAGGACAAACATACACAGATCTACCTAATGAAACTTTAATTTGACCCATTTCCCTACTATTCAATTTCTATTCTTTTACTTATCTTTTTTTAATGAGTGATGTACCCCCAATGCTATCATTTACTTATCACTCTTTTATTACTTAATCTCTAGTAATATGGCTTTTTCTATCAATGAACTGGAGATACACACACACACACACACACACACACACATATTTTTTTACTGAGGCAATTGGGATTAAGTGGCTTGTCCAGGGTCACACAGCTAGGAAGTGTTAAGTGCCTGAGACCAGATTTGAACTCAGGTCCTCCTTACTTCAGGACTGGTGTTCTATCCATTGCACCACCTAGCTGCCCCAGGAGCTATATTCTAATGACCTTCACAATGAGATCCTCATCATGAAATATAATTGTATATTCTTAGTTAGGACTGCCTCCCTAGATCTTTATGTAGCCTTTTGAATCATTCCAGTCGAGTCTAAATCTCCATCACTTTATTTGGGGCTTTCTTGGAAAAGATGATAGACTGATTTGCCATTTCCATCTCTTGCTAATTTTATAGATGAGGAAACTGAAGCAAATGTGTTAAATGACTTATCTAGGGTGAACCAGCCAGTAAATAAATATCTGTCACCATATTTGAACTCGGAAAGATGTCTTCCTGAATTCATATTTAACACTCTCTGCTATTTCACCTAGCCACCATATAGCATATTACTCTACTGACCACTCCCTGCTTCTTCATTTCAGTTCATTTAAACAAGAATTTTCTTGAGTGTCATACCACTATGCTAAGTCCTAAGATAAAAAGACAGAAATGAAAAATAGCACATCCCTTTAAGCAAGTTACACATTACTGAGGACTACAAACAAACACATTGATAACTAAACATAGGATCATGTTGAATAGAGAACCCTAACAATCAGGGTAATCAAGAAAAATACATGAGTTGAGCCTCAAATGAACCTAGGAAGTCTCAGTGGAAGTAAGGAACAGTACATTTAAATATGGAGGTCAGCCTCCACAAAGAAAGCAATGAAGAAAATGAAATTTTGAATTTGAGGAATAGCAAAAAAAAATCCAGGTTTAGCTGGAATAAAAAGTGCTTGAAGGAGAGTAACAGGAAATAAGTCTGAGAAGATAAACTGAAAATTTTTTTTGATGTACTTTAAATATTAAGCTGTAAAATTTACATCTAATTCCAGTAGTAAAATGAAGTCACTGAAAATTGTTTATCAGGAGTGTTATGTGGTCAGGCTTGCTCTTTAGGAAGATTATTCTAACATCTATGAGAAAGGTGGATTAGAGAGGGGAAAGAATGGAAGTTGACTAAATTAGAAGGCTATTTTTGATAGTCCAAGTGATAGAAGATTAGAATGGAAACTAAAGGAGTAGTCATATAAGTGGAATAAAGGGATTGGATGTGAGTTATTGTGAAAGTGGCATTGATAAAATGTAATTAGCTGTGGGAGCTGAAGCAGAAAGAAAAAATCACGAATCATTTGATGTTTTAAAACTAAGTGATTTGAATAATGATATATATCTTCAATACAAGGAAGGAATTTATGAAGACTGGCCAGTTTGGAAGAGGGAGCAGAGGAATTAAGTATTTAATTAAGTATTTATTAAGCCTTAATGCCATATTGCCTGGCATTATACTAATTTGTAACGATACAAATAGAAGAGGAAGAAAGAAACAAAAAGAAAGAGACAAAGAAAGAAAGAAAGAAAGAAAGTCCCTGTCCTCAAATAGTTTACATTTTAATGAGGGAAGATAACACAGAAAAAGGAGTTGAAATGGGTCAGGGAGAAGGTAAAGTTATCCAGCACAGGGTAATTCTGTAATCCAAAAGGTTAGGAACATGTCTGGGAGGGAAATGAAGAGAACATGGTCTTAGTCCTCTACAAAGTAGAGCCTTCATAAGGAACTCAACAATGAGAGAAAGGCTGTGAAGTGTGAGTTTTATGAAGAATTATTCCAAGCTGCAGGAGTGATAGATTATTCCAGGGCAAGGAGATTCTAGATACTGAGGAAATTTTTTAGGATGATACAATAGTAGAGGCATAGTTTTAAAGTCCAGAAAATCAGGAGCAGGGCCAGGAAGGAAATGAGGGAAAATATAATGAGTTCCATTTGGATTTGTTGTGTTTAAGATGCCTATATATGAGTTGTCTAGAATGGAGTCATAACATTTAGCAAAGAGAAGAGGGATGGATGTGTAGACAGAATAATTAAACCCATGAGAGATACTGGAATTACCTTTATCACATAGATATAAGGGCTTAGTTAAGTCAAGAAGTCAATAAACATTAAGTACTTGCTCTATCTAGGCACTGTGCTAAAGTCTTAGAATTCAAAGAAAGGCAAAAAATAGTCCCTATTGTAAGTAGTACATATCTCATTGAGAAGACAACATGAAAAAGGAGATGTGCAGATGAGATATATACAGGATAACTTCAAGGTAATCTCAGAAGGAAACTACTTGCACTAAAGAAAACCAGGAAAGGCTTCTTGAAGTATACAGGATTCTAAATGAGAGTCAGGGAAGCTAGAACAGAGTATAAGGAGGCACAATGTGTTACAGGATTGAACCTGGACAATAACCCAGCAAAGGAGATTGAGAAGGAGCAAAGAGATGGAAAGAGGTCCAAGAGACTTCATTATGTCAAAAACAACCTATGAAAGAGTTTAAAAGAAGAATGATCAGATGAATAAAAATTTGCAGTGGGTAAGAAAAAGCCAAGAAAAATAGCCATTGGGATTTTTAGAAAACATAGAGTATTCTAGGGAATAGTAGAATCAGAAGGTAGGTTGCAAAGGGTTAATGATTTGTTGGGACTTAATAGGAACAACAAACAGATTTTCCTAGGAATTTGCCTCTGAAAAGTCAGAGATACAGAGGAAATAATAGGATCTGTAAGAAAGGTGAGTGTGTATGTACATGTACATGTTTAAGATTTTGAGGTGTGGAAGAGGAGCAAGAAGATCACTGAAGGGGCAAGTTGCTACAGTAGACAGGAAAACGTGGAATCAAATCTCTCCCCATCTATCTATCTATCTATCTATCTATCTATCTATCTATCTATCTATCTATTTATCTATGTATCTATAGATAAGATAAATACGTATGCATATGTATACACAATATATGCATCTATGTGTCTATATACATGTGTGTGTATATATATATATGCAAATATATACACACAAATATGTAATGGAAGTATTGAACAAAAGGATCAGTGTAATTAGAAATTAACTTATGATTTTGAGATTAGAATTCTGTGATTTCAGAAGCCAAATGAGGAAGAGCCTCCCTATCTTTGCACTGATTCATCCTCTTTTCTTAGACCTGTAAGAATCCCTAGCATCCTTCAAGGCTCTGATTTAGTCTCAAGTCTGATAAGAAGAATTTACTGATCCCTTCAATTACTTGTTCTCTCCCCTTTCTCAAAATGTACTATAATTACAATCTACATAACAATATGAATTGTAAACAACTGATGTATCTCACACTCTTACTCCCATGCCCTACAGTATATATTTCCTCAGGCAGAGTGGACTTGCAAACAATAGGTGCTTAATAATGTCTGGTTGATAAGCATTATGTTATTATAATAATCAAGGTTGACCTGAAAAACTGTAATGACAAAGGGCAGAGCCAAGATGGCAGAGTAAAGGCAGGAACTTACCCAAGTTCTTCCCCAAACTGCTCCAAACTCTTTTAAAAAATGAGCATTTTAGAGCATCAGAACACACAAATTATAAGAATGTAGGATGGTTTACCTCTCAGATCTGTGGAGGAGGAAGGAATTTGTGACCAAAGAAGAACTAGAGATCATCATTAATCACAAAGTAGATAATTTTGATATCATATATCAAGTTAAAAAGTTGTACAAGCAAAATGAATGCAGACTAGATTAGAAGGGAAGCAATAAACTGCTGAGAAAATTGCAAACTAGTAGGGCAAAAACTAGGCACTCACCCACACCTAATACCTTTTATCAAGATAAGATCGAAATGGGTTCATGATCTAGACATGAAGAATGATATTATAAACAAATCATAAGAACATAGGATAGTTTACCTCTCAGATCTGTGGAGGAGGAAGGAATCTGTGAATAAAGAAGAACTAGAGATCATTATCAATCACAAAATAGATAATTTTGATTATATCAATTTAAAAAGTTTTTGTACAAACAAAACTAATGCAGAAAAGATTAGAAGGGAAGCAATAAACTGGAAAAACATTTTTACATTCAAAGGTTCTGATAAAGGCCTCATTTCTAAAATATATAGAGAATTAACTCAAATTTATAAGAATTCAAGCCGTTCTCCAATTGATAAATGGTCAAAGTATATGAACAGACAATTTTCAGATGAAGAAATTGAAACTATTTCTAGTCATATGAAAAGATGCTCCAAATCACTATTGATCAGAGAAAGGCAAATTAAGACAACTCTGAGATACCACTACAATCCTGTCAGACTGGCTAAAATGACAGGAAAAGATAATGACGAATGTTGAAGGGGATGTGGGAAAACTGGGACACCAATACATTGTTGGTGGAACTGTGAATGGATCCAACCATTTTGGAGAGCAATCTGGAACTATGCTCAAAGAGTTATCAAACTGTGCATACCCTTTGACCCAGCAGTGTTTCTACTGGGCCTATATCCCAAAGAAATCTTAAAGGAGGGAAAGAGACCCAAATGTGCAAAAATGTTTGTGGCAGCCCTTTTTTTTTTAATTAATATCAATTAGCTTTTAATGAAAGGGATAATTATTGACCAGATATAGTAAGACTGAAAGTACAAATACATTCCTCCAAGCAGGCATACACTTCCCTATCCCACCTCAGTCCGAGGAGAGTAAACTCAAACTTAGAGCATTTGCAACACTGAAATTGTCAAGTCCACGCTACTGGATGGACCTTGCAGGTGGTCCCTGAGAGTGCTAATTCTGACATGAAGTTTGGTTCCTGGACCTTTGAGATCTTACAAAGTTGTGGCTTACTCCATTCCATCTCAAATACTCATTCACCTAAGAGAAAGAGAAAACCTATAAAGAGGTACCATATTCATGGATATATATTGTCTCTGGTGGGGAGACTGGCAGGTGGCAGTGAGAAGTTACTACTTCTTTCCTCATGAAGTTTATAGTAGTTATTGTGATGCAAAAAAGGAAAGGAGACATTGAGTTGGGCCCAGAGAAGTCTTTTGTATGCACACTCAGTTCTGATTTAGCAGCCAATTGAAAAGGCCCTTTTTCACCTCAATAAATAGAGAGATGATTGTCAAAGGGTATATGTTCTGATACTCATATGGAGGAATATAATAGGTTGAACATACTGCACATATTTGGAATCTCATTGGCCAGTTTCCAAACATAAGATCTTTTAGCACAATTGCCAAGATTTCTTAGAGTCCCCTCACCTTTTCCCTATATATTGTGCCTAAGCCTGTTCCTTTTCCTCCGTGCCCCTTAATATTAATATTTATACATTTCCTTTGGTTTCTCGCTTTTTTTTATTTTTTTTAATTTTTATTTTATTTGCATAACATATGTGTGGGTAATTCTTCAACAATAACCCTTACATAGCTTTCCGTTACAAATCCTTCCCCCCAACTCCCCACCCCTCCCCTAGATGGCAGGATATCCACTACATGTTAATTATGTTAAAATATTGGCAAATCGAATATATGTATACATATTTCCAAACTTATCATTGGTGTGCAAGAAAAATCTTATCTACACAAACGATATATCAGATAAAGGAAACACAATGTAAGCAAACATCAATCAAGGAGTATGAGAATGTTATGTTGTGGTCCACATTTCGCATCCCTCTCTCTGGGTGTATATAGCTTTCTTCAGTGAACAATTGGAGGTGGTTTGAAACATTTCATTGTTGAAGAGAGCCATGTCCATCAGAATTGATCGTCATATAGTACTGTTGTTGCCGTGTATAATGATCTCCTGGTTCTGCTCATTTCACTCAGCATCAGTTCATGTAAGTCTCTCCAGGCCTCTCTGAAATCATCTTGCTGGTCATTTCTTACAGAACAATAATATTCCATAACATTCATATACCATAATTTATTCAGCCATTCTCCAATTGAAGGGCATCTATTCAATTTCCAGTTTCTAGCCACTACAAAAAGGGTGGCAGCCCTTTTTGTAGTGGCAAGAAACTGGAAGCCGAATAGATGTCTGTCAATTGGAGAATGGTTGAAAAAATTATGGTATATGAATGTTATGGAATATTGTTCTGTAAGAAATGACCAACATGATGATTTCAGAGAGGCCTGGAAAGACCTACATGAACTGATATTAAGTGAAATGAGCAGAACCAGGAGATTATGCATGGCAACAACAAGATTATATGATGATCAGTTCTGATGGACATGGTTTTCTTCAACAATGAGATGATTCAAAACAGTTCCTATTGTTCAGTGATGAAGAAAGTCACCCAGAGAGAAGCCTATGGGAACTGAGTGTGGACCACAACATAGCATTTTAATGTTTTCTGTGGATGTTTGCTTGTATTTTTTTTCCTTCTTAGGTTTTTTTCCTTTCTCTTTTTAGATCTGATTTTTCTTGTGCTGCAAGGTAACTATAGATATTTATACATATATTGGATTTATCATATATTTTAACATATTTAACATGTATTAGAGTACTTGCCATTTGGGGGAGGGCATGGGGAGAAGGAGGGGAAAATTTGGGACAGAAAGTTTTGCAAAGGCCAATGTTGAAAAAGTACTCATATGCTGTGTAAATAAAAAGCTTTAATAAAAAAAAAGAACAAAAAGAAATACAAAAAACTAATGAGGAGAAAAATGCCTCATAAAGCAAAATTGACCAACTGGAAAGGGAAGTACAAAAGCTCATTGGGGAACATAATTTCTTGAAAATTAGAATTAAGTAAGTGGAAACTAATGACTTTACAAAAAATCAAAATATAAGAAAATAAAACCAAAAGAATGGAAAAAAATAGAAAACAATGTAAAAATCTCATTGGAAAAACAAATGACCTGGAAAATAGATCCAAGAGAGATAATTTTTAAAATATCGGTCTATCTGAAAACCATGATCAAAAAAAGAGCCTAGACATCTTTTGAGATATCCTGCTATTCTAGAACAAGAGGGTAAAATAAAAATTGAAAGAATCTATCAATCAGCTCTTAAAAGAGACCACAAACTGAAAACACCCAGGAATATTATTACCAAATTCTGGAACTTTCAAATGAAGGAGAAAACATTGTAAGCATTCAAAAAGAAATAATTCAAGTATAATGGTACCATAGTCAGGATAACACAATATTTAGCAGCTTCTACATTAAAAATTAGAGGACTTGGAATAAGATATTTTAGAGAGCAATGGAATTTGGATTACAACCAAAAATCATCAACCCAACAAAAAGGAGAATATTTAGTGAAGTAGAGGATTTTCAAGTATTTGTGGTCACTTCACCCCAATTGCCTCAGCAAAAAAAAAAAAAAAGAAAAAAAAAGAAAAAATAAATAAAAATGTAAAAAATTGTTTTACATGTAACTGAAGAAAATAAAAATATTAAATTTTAAAAAGAACTAAAAATAAGTGATAAGACAAAACTTCCCTTTCTTTGCAGAAGTTTCTATCAGAGTTGCCTTCCCTCTTGCATTTTTTTTTTCTTCTTTCCTATAAAGCATGAGTCTTGGGATAGAGAACAATGAAGGAATATATTTGGAAACCAAGGTGATTTTTAAAACTATTGCTATAAGTATTAACATATGACAAATTATTGAATTGATTTAATTGGATTTCCAGAATTGTCTGAACAGAAGAAGTATGTAAAAAAAAAAAAAGAGTAGAATAGTTGCCGATAGAGGGACTCTACCATATCATTTTATGCATCAACTAGCCATCTTTGTTCAATTATTCTTTTCCAGTAACTTAAGAATTTGGCAGAACCTATGTAATTTTGAAATGTATGTTAGTCCTTGAATGAAGGATTTAATGAGAACGTATAGTAAAAGTATTCATTAAACCATATAACTTATCTAAATGAATTAGAATGATGATTTGCTTTTGGTGGTTTCACTCCCTGGAAGCATGCACTTCTTAATAATGCAGTCCACAAAAGGATATCAGATATGACAAATAATATTGACCCAACTTGTCTACTTGACCTGTTTTCTATTTTTTGTGAGGAGATAGTATGACTATTTTTTAAATGATTTATGAATACAAGGAAAATAATGTGCATGATTCTGGAACTATAATAAATATATGATATTTTAAAAATATTCTTTAGGCAGAAGGCATATCTTATATTACAAACGAAATCTAGACAATCCTATTTAAATTTGCATGAGTTCTAACTCTAATCTCGGCCCCCTTTGAGTCCTTTGTCAGACAAATAGTATAGTATAACTTTTCCGATACATACTTTTGTGTATTTCTTCATGTTCCCAGTAGACTAAGACATAGTGTTAGAAGACATTTATTTGATTTTTGTCTTTGTATCTAAAGGGTCCAAGACAGCACCTTGATACTGAGTAATCAATCAATCAAGTATTCATTAAACACTTACTATGTATTAATTACTTTATTAGCCACTGTGGAAGCAAATCCAATAAATGAAACAATTGCTGGTACTATTACCTCTGCTTCTGCTACTGTATTACTACTTTTAGTAGTAATAGTAGCAGCAGTGGTAGTAGCAGTACTAATAGCAGGGGCCATAATAGTAGTAGTAGTATTAGTTTCAAATTTAGAAGTGTAGAAGAATGGTAATGTTTTTGACATAAGAAGGGAAATTTGGAAGAGGAATAGTTTTTTTTTTTTGACTAATAGAATAGTTATACTGAGTTTGAAATGTCTCCAAGATATTTAATTGTAAATATTTAAGAGACAATTAGTAATGTGGTTCAGCCCCACAGGACTGAAGCTGATGTTGGATGTATCAGTCCTTCATATCAGTAAAGAAGCTGAGACTGGATATATCAATCTGGAAATAGAGATAATTATGTCAATAGGTGTTAATGGAGTTACCAAGAAAGAGAGTATAGAAATAGAACTACATAGGGAATAGCAGTCTCAGAGAATGCTAACACTTTTGAGGCATGATCAACATGATGAACCATGAGAGGAGACTGAAATAGTTAGTAGATAGGTAGGAAGAGAATGAAAATAGACTACCTCCACAAAAATCAAGAGAAGAGAGAGTATCAAGAAGGAGAAATTCATCAACATTGTAAAATATAGCAGATAAATCAAGAAGAATGACAAATGAAAAAAAAACCCCATCAGATTTGGAGATTTACGAAATCAGATCTATTTTGAATTGAGGAGACCTGGTAAGCTATGAAGGGAATGCCTATTTTCATTATAAGGTATTTGTATGCCCAAGTCTTATGCAAAACAATTAACTGAATATCCAAAAGAATACTTCTGAGATATAATCAATAAAAGATAATTTTCACCAGTCAGTTAGCCAGCAATGTCATTTACTAATTATTTAATGAGTAACCTTTAACACACACACACACAAGTATGTGTGCATGTATAAATAGCAATGAGCATTTTTAAGACTTTACTCTTAGAACACATCTACTTGAATATCAAAGCAATATCTATCTTGAACTTAAAAAGCCTTGCATGGTTGCCCAAATTTAGCATGCTTTCAGAGTGAACAGATGCATGTACCTCAACAGGTCACATAAACCCCTTCTGTCTTTCTCTGCTCCTAAGCTACACTTGGTTGGCTACAAACAGGTGGTGCTTTGCTAGACAGTCTATAAATGGATATCCTGTGGAATATCTCTCTTAATGTGAAAGTTTCTAGTGAGTAGTAACCACCACTGTAATCAAACTGACATTACAATTTATCTTTCCCCAATCACTGTAATTCCCTTCCTTTCCCACAAAACTCTTTTGGCCCAATTCCTTTTAAAGATCTTCTCAGGAAATGCACTGTGTGCAAATTAAAGGGGAAGTTGGGATAAGTGATAATTATCTATGAACCAAACATACTTTGCAAATCTCTCCTGTGATTATGGAGGGAAGAAGCTCAACAATTGATGAAACATAATTATATAGCTAAAAGATGTATAACTGATGCAGCCACTGTAGTATAAGGGAATTAAAATGTAGATATCAATTCCTCACGGCATCCTTAAAAAACACTCAAAACTGAAATGGTTCTGATTACCTCCAATTATGTGGATCATGTTCAATCCATTTCTTATCCTTCTTGTGCAACTCTTTTTTTAATGTATTCCCACAAAGTAGTCAAAAAGAGTTCACTCAACATGGGGGAGGGCAGAGGGAGAGTTTCTTCATTTTTCTTGATATGTCAACCAGTAGAATGCTTTTTATAGGTTATTCCTTATTCTCACCAAGTGAAGTGACAATCTTCTTATTCTGTTCACTTATTACTTTGATGATATCTTTTATATCCTGTTTTTCTTTGTAGTGTGTTGAAGTCTGTTTAGACATACAGGGTGCTTCTCCATTTCCCTCTGAGCGATAGTCACCTTCAATTGCTTGGATTCCATAGTATAGCATGACCTACTCTTATCTGCTCTAAGAAATCTCTTAAACTCATGCATGCTGTTTAAATAAAAAATAGAACAATACTTAGTCAGGGCTTATGTTCGTTTCGTCATATGGAGGAGTGTCTTCCATTGTATGAGTTGAGTCTGCAAACAAGAACAGGATTTTTTTTTTTAAGGGTTTCTATTATATCTTTAGATCACATCTGTGATGTAATTCTGTGGATCTTTAGGGATGGATAGAGGCAAATCTATAAGAAAATCCTAAAAACTGTAGCTCTTCCTGACTAAACTAGCTTTTATTTCTTTTCTATATATTGATCTATCATCTCCCTGTCATTAAGTAGGTGACATTATTATTTATTGCTATGTAGTGATAGCTAAAGAAATAACCAATATGGGAAGATATTTTGCTCATCTTTGCTTACATGATACAGGATTTCTTCTTTCTTTCCTCCTTCCTTCCTTCTTTGCTTCCTTCCATCCTTCCTTTCTTCCTTTCTCTTTTCCTTCTATCTTTTCTTAC
Source organism: Myrmecobius fasciatus (assembly GCA_023553655.1). Taxonomy (NCBI): domain Eukaryota; kingdom Metazoa; phylum Chordata; class Mammalia; order Dasyuromorphia; family Myrmecobiidae; genus Myrmecobius; species Myrmecobius fasciatus. The sequence continues at coordinate 95,165 of JAJPUD010005161.1, forward strand.
TTCCTTCATGGTAAAGAAAATAGGAGGAAGAAAAAAAATTAATGTTTTTTTAGCTGAAAAAAATAAATTTAAAATAGTAACACAACCAATTGAGAGCTCATTGGACGACAATGATTTACAATTATTGGTAATATAGATATATTCTTTGAAGGATGTCTAGGAGATTGTGTCACTTGAATGGAAATATGAATCTCTTTATAAATGACATTAAAAGTCAATGCATAAAATAGCAAAACAGTATATTAATGCAATAAAATATTGATATACTAGGGATATGATGAATGCAGATAAGAATGAAAAAACTTATATGAACTGATGCTAGGTGAAACAAGTGAAACCAAAAACACACTATCTTCAATGACAACAACAATCCAAATAGAAAGAATAGTAAACAAATATTGCAACTTAAAGCTGTGTTTCATTCCTAAAGAAGAGATAAGTGAAGATTTCTCCTCCAATTCTTTGCAGAGTTGAGGAGGAGGGGAGTAGTACAGGTTTGGAACACTGCATAGAATGTGAATTTTTCTCTATGTTGCTTAGTTTTGCTGAAATCTTTTTTTCCTCCTCTGTGATAAGTTGTGGCTCTTTGGAGAAAAGGAAAGATATGCTGGGAAATAAAGGTGATATTAAAACAAGATATTTCAATAAAATTTTTTTAAAAGTTAACTCACATAGTATAAAGAACATAATTCTAGCAATTGTGACATTTAAAAGAAATAGAATACATAACCCTTCCCCTCAAGGAGCAATTTGAGAAAGAAGACAGAAAATACATTATTGGAAAGTATTTAAGAACATTTAGAGCAACATATAAGCAAGAATGAATTAATTCAGCAATTCCATATAGACCAACCTTGTCAAACTTTAATAATTGGTTTTGTAAAATTATAACTGTAGGTAAAATACTTTTGCAAGGGGAAAGTTATTTCCATAGCAACAGTGTTATGAATGGGATATATGTTTCTGGGCAACCAAAATGTGAATAATAATGTTTAAAATAAATCTTTATAGAGACTGGTGTGTGGGATGGGTGCTAGACCCCCTTTCCCAAATTAACTAATCAGAGACATCTTCATGTACAAAGGGAAAGCATTTATTTAGTCCCTGCAGGGAGAGGCCCAAACATACTTGGGAAACATCTCAGCTCCCAACATGTGCTCCTCAACCTGACAAGCTGGAAACAGGAAAAGGTTTAAATGGCAAAAGACCCAAGCCTTTTCATTGCATGGACTAAAAGGAAGTAACCATCATTGACCAATGGTCACTAATGTTGTCTGTTTCCTTTGGGTCACACTTCTTGTCAACAACATAGGGTCTTGGTCTTTAGAGACCTTTTGGCCTAGGAATCATGTGACTTCCTGCAACCTGGGCCCAAGACCTGATTTTTCAGCTCTGGGAAAATGATCGTGTGACTTAGGCCTAGTCTCATAGACTTCTTGAGAAAGGTTCCCCTGTCTATCTCACTCACTAGGGAATCATAAAGAGGGAATTGGTCATGACTAGTCTATGTAGAACAGGTTTGCTTGGATATGTCAATAATTCCAAAATGTAGATGCCTGAAGTTCCAGTTTATGAGAAAATTCCTAAAGTTTATAAATATTAGACGGCCTAGTAGAGAACCAGAAACTTTGTCCCAATGGCTAAGCTTAGTATGAGGGCTGAGGTAGCAACTTTGTGAAGCTCTGCCTTATTTGGATCCTGTTTACACACAAGTCAAGACATCACTTTCTGATATCATTGATCCTCTCCAAAATGAAGGACAAACAAAACATGTATCTATGTTTGTGTGTATGTATGCACATGTTTGTGTGTGTATAGATTTATATGTTTCCCTATTTAACTATATTTCTAGAATTCTGTTCAGTCTTCTCCATACCTTCAAAAATAAGGAGAGGTAAGACTACTTACTGATGGAACAGTGACTTTAAACTTAAAAAAATAAGGCAATTGTTTTTTTTTTTTTTTTTTTTTTTTGCTTTTTGCTGAGGCAATTGGGGTTAAGTGACTTGCCCAGGGTCATACAGCTAGGAAGTGTCTGAGACCAGATTTGAACTCAGGTCCTCCTGACTTCAGGGCTAGTGCTGTAACCACTGCGCCACCTAGCTGCCCCAAGGCAATTGTTTTTAAAAAAAACTCAAGATTTTTTGTTTTCTGTAAATGTTTCAAAAGCAACTACATGGGGACAATTACTGCCTCTTTACTATGAATGGCTTGCTACTGATAAAATTTATCTTTATAAAAGCTCTTTCATATATAAGACTTGAAATGAAGAGTAAATACTCAAACTGAGCTGACTTAGGTAGGTCACTGACTATTGCTTTTTCTCCTATACATAGCTGTATGAACCTATATGCTGTCAAGAGATTGGTAGAAAGACCCTAGAATATTGACAAGACACTTTTGTGGCATGGTTATAACAGGACATGGGTAAACAGTGCACTAGGTGAGAAACCATAGAGTTTCATTTGCTTCAATGAGAAGGAGTACCCACACTGAAGTGTGATCTCAAATCTCAGAATGCATGTATTGAATTGCATAAAACACCTGGCCACTTCTAGGTACAAAAATAAAGAGCAGAACAAGTGCTAGTTAATTCAATTGCCTGTTTACAGCCTATTCATATGATAATTTTGTGTTGATGGATGAGATACAGGGAACAATAGTACAAATGAGAAAAAATTGCACCATACTTCATTCAGCTATTACAGAATCCCCTCTAGACTACCTTCCAAATTCTATCTACTACCTTTAAAATTCTTCTCAAGTGTTTTTCTATGAAGTATTCTCTCATTATGATTCTTGCTGACAATTCTTTCCTTTTGCTAATACCCATATTGTTTATCCTTCCTTTCAAATAGGTACCAATAACATCAGAGGGTGAAGCCTTGACTTGTAAGTGAATTGGATTTAAGGGAGAAAGAGGTGCACACAACTGTCAGCCTCACTTTCTCTTCTAGAGTCATTTAAGTTCAGTGGCAAGACAAAAGTGAGGATGGCTGGCCATGGCCCAGGATGCAATGGATGACCTTGGTGTCTTCAGTGTTGACTAAGATCTAAGCATCCCACAGCACTTGGTCATTGAAACAAATTGTTCTCATGCATCCATTCCACCATGCAAAGCCTTTACACACTTGGGTTAAACATCCCTTGCATTCATTCCCATAATTATGAAGTTTTTTTTTTTATTGCTTTGCAATTTTTAAAAGATCTCCATTTTTTTCTGTATTTTGATGGTTTGCACAATGTCTACTTTCTGGGAACCAGAAAAACAAATTATTACGTGAACATTTCATAAATCCTGATTTCTTAGAGAGAGGTTCTAAAAGTCAGTGCATTAGAACTCAGCTGGTATCATTATATCCAGTGCATTTATATGAGACAATCTGTTAGCCAAATAGAAGTTTATTTCTGTATTTTCTTTGTTAGGGATTTTTTTGTCCCCTTTAGGCCTACATTTTACTGTGTCTTTGCAATTTTATGAAGATAGCATAAGAATTTGTGTCTAGTTCCAAAAGAAGGAACTGAAATGTGCTTAATTTTTTGCACCCTGTTTCTCTGTCATATGTTAGAGGAGTATTTACCTTCATATACTGCACAATCTCTTATATAATTATGGGTAGCTGTTCTACAGAACTTCAAGTTGGCATTCTTCTTTGTAATCAATTATTTACCTCTATCAGGAGTATTCTGATTGTATTAATTTTCTTTCCAATTCTAAAAGACTGTTTTTGGTGGTGGTGATGGTGGAAAATATGGTATATGTTTTTCATTTCAGAGTTTACTTAGGTGCCTCAAAGTTTCATTTCTTACAAGTGTGTCTGAAAGTCAAAACTAAACCTTCAGAGTACATCATATATTTTATAATAAGTATCATTTGATTGGTCTTTACTCATCTTCAAGTGGCCATAGAATTCTGTTGTAACAGATTTAGAATCAGTGGGAGTTTAGAAGTCATTCAGTCCACATTTTGTCCCAATAGAACAGTGTGATTTCCACTGTGCCATATTGCCTTTCATAGATAGCTTATTTTCTTTTAGGAATTAGTCCTTGAATTCTGATAGTTCCTTTTTGTGTGTCATTCTGCATTCTACCTCTAAAGTGCCTTTGGATGCATTGATTTGTAATCTGTCACCAATGCTGTTGATCCATAAAGGTATATGCAAAAAAGAAAATGGAATTTGGCACCAGGTGATTTTCTGTCCATTAGGAAATGTTTCTTTGAGATAGCACTTTATTATGAAGAATGGTTTCAACATAGCATAAGTGCCCATTTTCATTTGAGAATGTATTTTTCACTAGATTTTTCCCTACAAGACTAAACCTTTTGCAATAAGGATATCAACAACAGGGATGTGGGAAATATAGTGTCAGGTTATTCTGATGCTGATTATGGCTCATAAGGAGAAAATTGTTGAAATGGAAATGACAATCCCAAGGTAAAGTACCCAAATAATATTTACACATGTGGTAGATAAGTAGATAGATATTAAGCATACTGTAACTAGGATAAAAGGAATGCAAAATTCAGAGGGAAAAAAAGAATATTTTCCTATTGCCTGAGATTCTAAAAGTCAAATGCTAAAAGGCAATCCAGAAGAAATGTGAGGTTTTGTTCAATGAAATTCTGATCACATAATTTCAAATCATTTTACTAAGGGAAAGAAGTGGATGATCTAAAGTAACAGATGTGATTGCAAAGGGAGTTCTCTAATGAGTTCTTATGCTGGTAACATGTTCATGCCTATAGTATCTTCTCCCATTTGGAGAGTTCCTCCCCCAAATCTCTATTTGATGAAGTATCCATGGCAGACACATTAATTTGAAACCCATCTCAACTCATGATGTTCCCAATCATATTTTACATATACACAAATACATAAACATATACACACAAATTCATCATTTTTCAGGTCTTTTTTCTGTGTCATTTTTCTTGCCTGGAATGGAAACTTGTTGAGAATTGTCTTTCTTTTGTTTGCATTTGCATTTTAAGCACTTAGAACAGTTTCTGGCACAAAAAGTAAGTGACAGATAGATGATAGATAGATGGATGGATGGATAGGCTTTAATATAGATAGAAAAATATATATTTTATTTATTTATTTATACATACATATAAAAGAGGCTCAAACTTTAGTATGAGAGAAATAAATCAAAGGTCATAACCAAGAATGAATTCATATGTGATGAAATCTTATAAGAATAGTGTATAAGTCTTATAAGAATTAGAGCTCCAAATCAAATAAGGATTATAAAATGTGCTTGGGACAATAAAAAAGGTTTTTTGTTTGCTAGTTATTTTTTGCAGTTCTAGGAGGGGAAAGAATAACAAAGAGATATGCCCACTTTTGTGGATGGATAAGATAAATGATGATAACGAATGACAGAAAAATAGTATAACTACTCCCTGATTAAAACACATCTGGAGTATTGTGTGGCGTCTGCTAAATTTTTGCAAGATTGATAATCTGGATTATTTTCAAAGAATGACAACAAGAGTAATGAGGGGACTTGAAATTATTTCATACAAGGAGCTGTTAAAGAAGCTGGGTATGTTTTATCTGAGAAAAATATTCACAAAGGACAAATATTTGAAGCATTATCATTTACAAGATGGATTAGAGAAGAAGCAAATTCATAGCAAATAATGATAGATTTCAATTGAGGATTCCTTAAATTTAAGTTCTGTCACTTACTATCTATGCAACATTGAGCAAGTCACTTCTCCAAATCATAGTTCCTTGACTATAATTTGGTGACAATAATACTGTAGTACTAACTCCCCCATGCTGATGAATGGAAAGATTATTGTATTTTCAGTTCCTACATAATGTAATGAGGTTGCTCTAGTCTTCTCTCCCACACTTGTCAGCTATATCTCCCTTCAGAATTGCAGAATAACACCCTAAAAGCTTGAGTATCTCTTCCATAATGCCATCCACTCTAACCTTGATCAGCTGTATTTCTCACGTTGTTAGAGGCCTATGAATAGGGCCCCAGTTCCATTTAGCTATTTGACTTAAGGTAGCTTATACAAGAAGATATTTACTTTAAAGATATCATTAGAACAAAGTACAAACATTTCCTCCATTATCTACTAGGCATATTGCCCCTAAACCACCTCTATGGGAGAATAGACTCCAAACTAACCATGGTTTCTATATATTATGATTTCCACCAAGTTCAAGTAGAAAGGTAATATTAATGCTGGATGAGTCTTTATCTCAAGCACTCTTGTCCTTGGCACAGATAATTTTTTGCTCCCTGTATTATTGATACTAAGCTGACAATACCTAGGCTATGGAATATTGGGGTGCCAGATAACATCATGATAATATTTCACATTCATTAGGTTGAAAGGCTCACTTGACTTCATCTCATATAGAAAAATAATTCTTCAAAAGGCTAAGGACTTGGGGGGGGGAACTACTTTGTCTTAAAATAACTGCTTAATAAATATTTGTTTGAATTGACTTGTCTTACAACATGGTCTCTCACTGGATGTTATGAGTAAATTAGTCAACAAATGAAGTGAAGAGAGACCAAGAGGAAATAATCAAAATTTACAGGCCTTTTTGATCTCCTCCAAAGTTAGTCAGACATTCTCAAACTCTCCAATCACTCCAAAGAATTTTCTTGATATGTCATTAAAACTTCCATGGAAGCAAAGTCCCAATAGCTCTATATGGAGAGGTTATAGTAGATAAGCAAACCTTCTCTGTGCATATGCCACACCCTTATTATATAAACATTATTATATTATTGTTATTAAAGGTGTCGAATAAAAAGGGGAGGAGGATTGGTCTGAGATTAAAAAAAAGTTGCTTTGATGATTTAATTATTTTTATTGAATTCAGTCAAACCAACTGAATAAAGTTCATTAAGAGTCTTAACCTTAGGGCCAGCTAGGTGGCACAGTGGATAGAGCGCCAGCCCTGAGGTCAGGAGGACCTGAGTTCAAATCTGGTCTCAGATACTTAACATTCCCTAGCTGTGTGACCCTGGGCAAATCATTTAACCTCAATTGCCTCAGCAAAAAGCAAAAAAAAAAAAAAAAAGTCTTAGCCTTAGTAAATCTCAATACAATATCTTACCTCAAAGTTTCAATGAAATTCTCATTCATCCACATGAAACTAAAAGTTTCTCAAGGATTCAGCAAGAATCCCATTAAGAATGCTGTAACAGAAAGAGGATACTGGAACCAATGGCCCCCTCATGGCAATTAATTTGTTAGAGAAAGCAGCAAAAATTTCAGATCAGAGAAGGCCTAAGATGCATGTGTATGGGTGAGAACAAAAAGTGCTATGTCCTAAGTCAGAATAAACACTTCTGTCTGTCAGTTAACTGACATTTATTGTTTTCTATGTGCCATACAATGGACTAAGCATTGTAAAAACAAATACAACTAAAAAGACAAACCCTACTCTCATGGAGCTTACATTCTGAAGAGGAAGGAAAAGACATAAAAGGAAACTGAAAGGAAAAGATAGAAGAAAAGGGAGATGATAGAGAAGTTCAGGAGTGCAGTTTGTGAAAAATGAAGAGATGATTGACCTATACACCCTTTTTATATGGAAATTTTGGGAAGAATGATTCCAAAATTTAAGCTCCAAAGGGCTGATTCTTCTAAAAAGTAAATATATCACAAATAAGAATTCAACAATATAATGTCTTTATTAAATGAAACCACAGCTTGGTGATCCTTGTCTTTTAGAATCTATTATGATTTTTACAGAATTCAACTTTGGATTTTATTAAATGCTTTTTCTGCACCTATTGAGATAATCATATGGTTTTTGTTAGTTTAGTTATTGATATAGTCAATTATGCTAATAGTTTTCCTAATATTGAACCAGCCCTGCATTCCTGGTATAAATTCTACTTGGTCATAATGTATTATCCTGGGGATGACTTTCTGTAATCTCTTTGCTAATATTTTAATATTTTTACATCAATATTCATTAGGGAAATTGGTCTATAGTTTTTTTCTGTTTTAACCCTACCTGGCTTAGTTATCAGCACCATATCTATGTCATGAAGGGAATTTGTTAAGAGTCTTTCTTTCCCTATTTTTTCAAATAGTTTAAATAGTATTGGAATTAAGTATTCTTTAAATGTTTGATAGAATTCACATGTAAATCCATCCATCTGGCCCTGGAGATTTTTTTCTTCGAGAGTTGATTCATAGCTTGTTCTATTTCTTTTTCTAAAATGGGACTATTTCAGTAATTTATTTCCTCTTCTGTTAACCTGGGCAATCTATATTTTTGTAGATGTTCCTCCATTTCACTTAGATTATAAAATTTATTGACATATAGTTGGGCAAAAGAACTCCTAAATATTGTTCTAATTTCCTCTTCATTGGTGGAAAGTTCTCCTTTTTTAACTTTTGAGACTAACAATTTGATTTTCTTTTTTCCTTTTTCTAATCAAATTAACTGAAGGTTTATCTATTTTGTTTTTTCATAAAACAAATTCTTAGTTTTATTTATTAATTCAATACTTTTCTTATTTTCAATTTTATTAATCTCCCCTTTTTTCAGAATTTCAAGTTTGGTATTTAATTGAGGGTTTTTAATTTGTTCTTTTTCTACCTTTTTTAGTTGTAAGCTCACTTCATTGATCTTCTCTTTCCTATATAAATAAGCATCTAGAGATATAAAATTTCCCCATATAACCATTTTGGCTGCATTCCACAAATTTTGGTATGTTGTCTCATTATTGTCATTCTCTTGGATGAAGTTGTTGATTGTGTGTATGATTTGTTGTTTCACCCATTCATTCTTTAGAATTTGATTATTTAATTTCAAATTAATTTTTGGTCTATATTCCCCTGGTCTTTTATTGCCTGTAGTTTTTATTGCATCATGATATTAAAAAAATGCATTTACTATTTCTGCCATTCTGCATTTGATTTTGAAGTTTTTATGCCTTAACAGAATTCAATTTTGATCCACTATAGGAAATAACCAATGGAAGAAACAATTAGCTTTCCAATTCACAAATTTACTGATTTGTTATCACACAAAATTCCTCTTCAAAATTTCCTTTCCTTAACTTAACCATTTTCATATTTAATGTTTGTCACTGAAGTAAAAAGTATGGCCCAAATATCATATGAGGACCTAAAAGTCGTCTTAATTATCAGAGATGGGGAAAGTTCATTGTATTTTTATTTAAATACATGACAACTTTGCTTATATTCTTTCATTTTTAAAACCTATAAATTGGGAAAAAAAATGTTGATTTTGGATAGAGAATGGCCACCAAACTAGCCATGTAGATAATTCTATAAAACAAGTTCTGCTGACTCTGAATTGTCCCAAGACATGGCTCCTGTTCACTTTTACCTCTGGCATTCAATCAGTCTTCCTCTGAAATTTCAAAGCTAGAACTTTTTTATGCTTTTAGTATTCTTAACCTTTATTGTCCTGCATGGAGGACTCTACAATATAGCATCATTGACCTGCTTGTTTCTCACACAGGACACTCCATCAGTTCATCTCTTGCTGTCACCTGTATCTGAAATACTCTTTCAGCTCACCTTTGTCACTTAACTTCATTCAAGATTTGTTCAAATACCACATTTCAAGGAGGCCTTTCTCAGTTCTCCTACTCCTATCCAGGGCCATCTGCAGTCATCTTGATCTATGTCTCACCATAAGACCCAAATGGCTCAGGAAGAGAAAATAAGGCTGTTGATTTTGCACAGCCCTCCCTCACTTCAAGTCAATTCCCTTTCATTGTTGTGACATCACCTTCCTGACTATAGTCCTCTGAGAAACAACAAACTTTCTTTTATTCTGTGTATCTCATGTATCCTAAGGAGAAGAATAAGCATTAAGTATGTACTACGTTCCAGAAGATACTATGCTAAATTTATATTAGATACCTACACTTTGTAAGGTACTGTACTAAGCACTTTATAAATGATATTCTTTTAATCTTCACAATAATTCTGTGAGGTAGGTACTACTATGATTCTTTTTCATAGATGAAATATCTTGCCCAGGGTCACACAGCTAATACATGTCTGAAGCAGGATATGAACTGTCTTGCTGCCTAAAAGCCCAATACTTTATAATGGCATCCTCTATTTCCCTTTAGATGTCTTATTCATTTGCATATTCTAATACTAATTAGAAGGTAAGCTCCTTCAGAAAAGGAGAGTGCTTTTCTTTTCCTTATGTCTTCTGTGCTTAGCTCAATACTTAGCTAAGTAATACCTAGTGTTTAATAAGTACTAAGTACTCCTTTACTTGAATTATATATTAATGCTTCTATGAATTTATGCATATTATTCTCACCATCTGGAACATTTTTTCTCTTGTATGTTAAACTCCAGTTCTATTCCTTTATATAGTTAATGATAGCAACTGAGTCACAAGCTTTTAGAACTGAAAGGAATTTTAAAGATATTGTAGTCCAAACCCCTTCATACTTTACAAATGAGGAAACTGAGGCTAGAGAGGTAAACTGATCCCAGTCATGAAAAAAGTCAGAATTGGTACTATCTTATCTCCACATTGCTTTATTCCTAATGCTTATTCCATCATTCTATGTACTCTAAAATGCTTGTATGTACTCTACAATGGTATTTACTACTCCTACCACATGAAGAATAATGAGAGAATTCTTTTGTTGCTGATTTCTTGAACTAGTAAAAAAAAATACATGGACCATCCAAAGTTTTTGGTCCAAGTAACAGCTAAAGCCAAGATGCAGAGAGGAATATTGGGCAGAAACAAATTCAGGCTGTGTTTTTCATGGTGAGTTATATGGACTGGACAGGGCTTGGAAGCCATGGGCATTCAACTCCTTTAGTGACCATTAGTTCATCTTTTGCCAGGAGTCCCAATCATAGTAATGCTATAATTTTAAAGAGTCATTTAAATCTCTGGAAAGCCAGGGCTCACTGGAAGGAAAGGTAGCTTGACTAGCACAATCCTGAGTGTTTTCCATTATAGTGATAGACATTAAGGAAGATCATGCTACAAGACTAGTGATGAATGAATAGGTCCATAGAAAGATAGAAATCACTAAAAGAAAAGATTTCTTACTTACAGTGGTCCAGAACAGTTTAACTTACAGGAGTGGCTTTAATGAGGGCCATACTATGTCTAGAACTGATATAGTTACATGAGAAGATGAAGATCAAAGTAGGAAAAGGGACTGAATATCTCGCAGCCTTGAGTGTTTTACTCTTGCAATGGGGATGTGGGGATCAAACTAGAATACTATGGGAAAGATCACTAGAGAGGGTTACTTTGACTTTTTATGGCTTTGGGAACAACTCTTTGTTTTTGTTTTTTTAAATGAAATAAGAGCCATCCTATAGTTTATAGTTATACTGAATTCTTTTATGATATTTCAGGGCCCTTAATTTTTTTTTCACTAGACATCACAACATGAATCAAAATCTGGCATTTCCAGGGAAAATTCTGAATGTTGGGGAGACACACATACACATACACACACACACACACACACACACACACACACATACACACACACACACACACACTCTACCAGAAATTAGTAGATGGCAGCCTAGGGTAAACTCATTCCCCACTTCCTCTTTGTTTGGGCAGTGCTAATCACCTTTCCTCCTTCCCACGCTCCCTCCCCTTAAAAAAACATATTCACACATACTATATCTAGAGGTTGCTTTGTTTTGTTTTGTTGTTTTACCTTGAATCAACCTGCGGCAATTTTCCTCTGATTTAAAAATTCCTAGTCATTCCTCTGCTAGTATCCAATCAATAGCATTCTCTCTATTTTCTTCCTTTCCTTTTATTTATTTTTGCAAGGTAATCTGAGTTAAGTGACTCGCCCAGGACCACACAGCTAGTGCCACATGTGTGAAGTTGGATTTGAACTTAGGCCCTGCTGACTCTAAAGCTGGTGCTCCATATACCATTACCAATCAGCTGATCCCATTCCCTCCATTTTCAAAGAATAGTTATTTCATAGAGATTATCTTTCCTCAACTACTTATCACATAAGGTTACTGTGAGAAAAGTGCTTTGTCAACATCAAAATATGATAGAATTGTGAATTGTTATAGCAGCATGAAGGCATAACAGATAGAGAGCTAGAATCAAGAGGATGTGGGTTCAAGTCCTGCCATGTGACATGTATTGACCATATGACTTGGGTAAGCCACTTATCTTCTCGATGTCCCAGACAACTGTGGATTGAAAATTGCAAAGTCACTGCCAGTCTCCTAGTAAAGAGAATTTCCTTACCAGGAGTTATGCACACCATCACAAACAGAATTAATTCATATACACTCCCATTTATGTATGTAGGGACTATCAGGGTAAAGTGAGTTGTCCAGGTTCACAAACTAGGTTACGTATGTATTTATGAGATTATTAATATCTAGGGCTAAAATGAAATGCTTCAGTATTTTCTGTTCTTTTTTCTTCTTTCTTAAATTTGTAAAACTTGAGTAGCAGCATGATAAAATAAATAATAAATTGGATTCAAAATCAGGAAGACTTTTATTCAAATATTGCTTCTGATACATACTGACTATATGACCCTGCACAAGTCCCTTAACATATGAGAATTGTACATGACTGTTTACAGTTATATTTTGCAAGGAAGATGCTAATCTGTATTAATAGAAGGCATTCATTATATTAGTGAAATCATAGGTCCAGTCGCTATACCTACCACTATCTAAAAATTCCTACCCACTCTGAGACTTATGGATGTTTTAACAGATCTAAAAGATAACAAATATTCTTATAGAAGAAACTTTTTTTTATAAAGCTTTTTATTTACAAAACATATGAGTGACCTTTCAACATTGACCTTTGCAAAAAAAAACTTTTTTTTTCCCAAGCTTTTCCTTTCCTTACCCCACCCCCCACCCCTAGATGACAGGTAATCTAATACATGCTAGATAGGATAAATTATATGACAAATACAATACATGTATACATATCTATACAGTTATCTTACTGCACAAGAAACATCAGATCTAGAAAGAGAAGAAGAAAAAAACAACCTAAGAAGGAAAACAAAATGCATGGAAATATTCACAGAAAGCGTTAAAATGCTGTGTTGTGGTTCACTCTCAGTTCCCACAGGCCTCTCTCTGGATGTATATGACTATCTTCATCACAGCACAACTGGTTTGAATCACATCATTGTTGAAGAGAACCATGTCCATCAAAATTGATCATCGTATAGTCTTGTTGCTGTGTATAATGTTCTCCTGGTTCTGCTGATTTCACTCAGCATCAGTTCATGCAAGTCTCTCCAATCCTCTCTGAAATCCTCCTGTTGGTCATTTCTTACAGAACAATAATATTCCATAACATTCATATACCATAATTTATTCAGCCATTCTCCAATTGATGGGCATCTTTTCAATTTCCAGTTTCTTGCCACTACAAAAAGGGCTGCCACAAACATTTTTGCACATGTGGGTCCCTTTCCCTCCTT
>JAJPUD010005161.1:113622-168607 GCA_023553655.1 Myrmecobius fasciatus
CCTCCCTTTTCTCCCCTCAATCATTATAGTTTTTCTTTGCCTCTACATGTGATGTAATTTCCCTTATTTTTCCTCCTTTTCCTCTTCTTCCAGTGTTATCCCTTTTCTACCTCTAATTTCTTTTTCAGTTTATCATATCATAATAATCATAAAATCACAATAAACATATGATAATCATAAAATCACAGTAATCATATGATAATTATAATCATAAAATCACAGTAATCATATGATAATTATAATCATAAAATCACAGTAATCATATCATAATCATAATGTAATAATAGATTCATAAAGTCAATCCTCATTCTATAAGTATCTATAACATAAATATAGTTCTCAAGAGTTATTTTTTCTTGTTACCTTTTTATGTTTCTCTTGTGTTCTGTGTTTGTAGATCAAATTTTTTGTTCAGTTCTGGTCTTTTCAGTAGAAATAGGTGAAATTCTCCTATATCATTGAATGACCATCTTCTTCCCTGGAAGATAATGGTCATTCTAGCTGGGTAACTTATTCTTGGCTGTAATCCAAGTTCCTTTGCCCTTCGGAATATCTGATTCCAGGACCTTCTATCCTTCAAAATAGAAGCTGCTAGGTCCTGTGTGATCCTAATTGTGGCTCCCCGATATTTAAATTGTTTCTTTCTGGCTTCTGGTAATATCTTTTCCTTGGTATGATAGTTCTGGAATTTAGCCACGATATTTCTGGGGGACTTAATTTTTCGGTTTCTCTCAGGAGGTGATCGGTGGATTGTTTCAAGGAGTATTTTGCCTTCTGGGTGTAAAATATCAGGGCAGTTTTCTTTTATGATTTTGTGGAAGATAGTGTCTAGGTTCTTTTTTTCATAATGGCTTTCAGGAAGCCCTATAATCCTTAGATTGTCTCTCCTAGTTCTATTTTCCAGGTCAGTTGTTTTTCCTAGGAGATATTTCATGTTTTTCTCTATCTTTTCATTTTTTTGTTTTTGTTCAACTGATTCTTGAAGTCTTGATGAGTCATTAATTTCCAATTGTTCAAGTCTAATTTTTAATATCTTATTTTCTTCAGTTACTGTTTTTAGTTCCTTTTGCCATTGAGCAATTACATTTTTTTGTTCATTGCATTCTTTTTCCATTTTTTCTATTTTATTTTGCAGTGATCTCATTTCGTTTCCCCATGTTTCTTCTAACTCTCTTTTAAGATTTTTTATGCAATCTTCAAAGAAAGCCTTGTGACATGGAGACCAATTTATGTCTCTCTTTGGGGCTTTTTCTGGAGTTGCTTTACCTTTAGGGGCCTCAGGATTTGAGGTCTGTTCTTCCCTCTCTCCATAAAAGTTGTCTATGGTGAGAGCTCTTTTTGGTTTTTTATTCATTTTTTTTTTTTTAAGGTGTGAGGTCTGTTTAGGGCAAAGGTGGGACAGCTGCTTTAATTTGCCCTGGGGCAGTTCTGCTGATGGAGTTATTTCAGGAACTGGGCAGTTCTGCTGATTGAATTATGTCAGGGGCTGGGCAGTTCTGCTTTAGTTCACCCTGGGGTGGTTCTGCTGATTGAATTATTTCAGGTACTGGGCAGCTCCGCTGATTGAATTATTTCTGGTGCTTCTCAGTCCTGTTGTTTTATTGATTGCTTTAAGGTGCTGTGTAATGGCAGCTAGGTCCGATGTTCATCAGGGGTTCAGTGGTTCACAATCTATCCCCTTCAAAAGGCAGACCCTCCAAACCACCTGCCCACAATCAGGACAAATTGTTCCAAGAGGCCCGCAGAAGACTCCCAGGTGTGGGAAAAGCACAATGCTCCCACTCCTGTTCCAGCTCCCTGCCCCAGCTCCCTGCCCCGGTCTCCCTGCGCTGCAGTCTGGGTTCAGCAGACCACCCCCCTGCCCAATTAAAACAGACCTGTTTTGAGGTTCTTCCAGAGTATCTTCTCCTAGAATTGTGTTGTTCTCCAGGTATTGTGGATTTTTTTGCTTCAGAATCAGTCTAGAGGCTTCATATGTTGTTGGTTTGAGGGGAGGTTAGAGGAGGTTACAGAGACTCCTGTCTGATCTCTGCCACCATGGCTCCACCCCTGGAAGGAAGTTGGAAGAAACTTTTCTAACATAATTTTAGGATCTGGCTTGTAATTTGAGGCTTAAGTTGTAAAATGTTGTTGAAAGTCACCTGGAAATAAAAAATAGTCCAAAATGATTTCTCCCTATTTAATGTTTATGATAATGAATTGTATTCTTTTTGTTATATTATATTTCAGTGCTCATTTTCACATGACTGGAGATTTATGCAAAAGACAGAAAGGATAAGGTTTATACACCACTAACTTTGTAAACAATGGTCTAGAGAATGTTCTGCTGCAGCACAATTATTTTCCATCTAACCTTTTTAATTGATGAATTACATAATTTTTTTAAACAGCAGGGATTTGAACAGTTCTGGAGATTCATTTCAGTGATTTACAGCAGATTAATTCTCTAGAAAAATATGTTTGCCAAGATAGCTGGCATAGGCCCCATGTCATGATGGGGGCCAAAATTTTTTGTCCATCCCAATGATCGTACATGGTCCAGGATTTCACATTTACTAATCAAACAGCTGCTGTTATTACATGCTGCTAAGCATTTTGAACCCCACTGTTCTTTCTGTCTGGGTTTGTTTGAATGGTAAGAATAGTAAATATATGACCTCAATAGCATGATACTGAAATGAAGATTTTATTGTACTGGTTAATAATTATAGGACAGGGTTACACTAGCATTTCTAGGTGGTCACAAAGTTCCAATAATAATTTCTTTTTTTTAATGTTTTTACCAAATGATTTTGGAAATTCCCAGAAAAAGAAAAGAAACTGTTCTTGTAGTGAGAGTGAGGAGAATAAAAACAAACTCTATAGGCTTCACTACCATAATGCCAGGGAAGAAATGTCCTTAAAACATCACATGGATAATTTATCCCCTATGGATAATTTATAGGCAAAAGGACAAGAATCATAAAAGATGAGAAAACTTGGATGATCTGTAATCTATACTTCTGAAGGGAATACCCACATTGATGAGATTGCATGCATGTGGAAAATACTTCCTTAATAGGCAGTAGTAAAGATAGAACTATTTGGCTGGACAATGTATATTTATTGTGAATATTTTATTTTTTATTGTTCATTTAGTTAGTCAGTGGGAGAGAGATAATAAAGGCTTGCAAAACTGAATTGATTAATTTTTTTAAAAATCTATTTTTAAAAAACTATTTGTTTCAGATAGATAGTATGTCCTATGAATGGAAGTGAATCTTGAATATAGAAAGTCAGTTGTAACCAATATAAAGGCCTGAGACCTCAGCAATAACACCATTTCTAAGAGTCCAGTAAATAAGGATAATAGTCCTAGGAGCTCTTGTGGGACTGAGTAGTGACCTAGAAAGGCAGAAATAATAAGGAAAAAGTATATCCTTATTCAACCAGCATTTAGAAAAGCCCTGGGATTCATTTCAATCTGAAATTGCACCACCACAACCAAGGCAAGAATAGTGGTATTGTTTCCATATCAACCCCTCCCCTTTCTACATGTGCCCCTATGATTGTTCAAACTATTCATTTTATTCTAATTTCAATCATATAAAAAAAAAGGAAGAAAAATGTAATATTAGGAAGATGGCATCTTCTTCCTAAGCCTCACATTCCCTATGGATTTTGTTGTTGAGTCATTTAAGTCATCTGATGCTCTGTGATCCCATTTGGGTTTGTTTGTTTGTTTGTTTTTTTTTGACAAAGATACTGACGTAGTTTGCCATTTTCTTCTCACATAAATAATCACTAATCAGTCAAGTCAAATCAACTAATGTCACTAGTCACTTATCATGTGCTCCGAACTATGTTAAGTCCCAGAAATACAAATATATCAAAAAGAAAGATATAATCTAACCACAAAGCACCACATTCTAATGGGAGAAAAAATGGAGAGGAGTTGTGGATTAGAAAGAGAGGAGATGTTCTTTTAGGGGGATTCAGAAGTCTACAGAATTAGTCATGGAATCAGTGAAGGAATGAAGTTACTAAGGGGCTACCCTGAGCACTCCTTCAAAATGGAAGTCTGAGGAGCAATTCATAAAAAGGGGCAGAGCTTCTTAAACTTTTTCCACTCATGGAAATTTTCAATGGAGAAATTTTTGTGTGACCCCAGGTATATAGGTATGTAAAATAGGCATACAAATCAAACATTTAATGATAAAAATTCATAATTTTACAACTCCCACATTGTTATCTCATAAGGGGTTTAAGAAACTAGAAAATATAGACTGGAGTTGGAGGGTTGAAGCCGCTTTCCAGGGTGAGAAGTCTACAAAGATAGTGACTTACTCAAGAAGTAATAAAAGGTCATCCCACTGTGTCAAAAAAGGGAATGCCTTTTATACCACCAGGATCCTAGTCATATAAGAAAATCAGTGAATCTAATCAAAATGAAGTTTAAAATAGCAGTGCATAAAGTATGTTACCTTTCTAATACTATTTTTTTAGACCAAGATACCCAATGTAGCTTCATCCCTTCAAACAGGTAAAAAAGTGTAAATCAATATCCCAGATTAAATCCCTTGCTACTTAGATATTTTTGTCCAATCAGTTTAATTATGTCCAATGTCATGACCTTTTGGGGTGTTTTCTTGATAAAGATATTGCAATGGTTTGCCAATTTCCTTTCCCAGCTCAGTACAAAAAGGGATTTTATGAAGGATTCAGATGAAAATCTTCTGTCCTGAGGGATATGGAAGACCTTAGATCACCTTCTTTTCCTCAACTTTGACTGTAACCTTCATTATTAGTTCACCAATAATTTGAAGAAATATTTAGATAAGTTACACATCTTCAACCACCCTCACAACTCCTATAGTTTCCTATCTCTCTGTTTCCATATGTAGGTCATCCTATTCTTCTGCATACTTCTCCCCCAATAGACAGTCTCTCTCTCTCTCTCTCTCTCTCTCTCTCTCTCTCTCTCTCTCTCTCTCTCTCTCTCTCTCTCTCTCTCACACACACACACACACACACACTCACACACACACCCATAAAGAAAAAGGTGATCTTGAAGACTTGACCTACTCTTTGAGGTTTGCTTTTTAAGCTTATTTTTATTTTTAAAAGTATTGTTGATTTTTTTTTGCTATTATATCATATTCACTTCCAAATATATTTCTCTCTCTCAAGAAGACTTTCTTTATAACAAAGATAAACAAAACAACTCAATAAAACCAAGCATCACATTAATGACAGTCAAGTAACATTCCACCCCCAGCATTCCCAACCTTTTCAAGTGAAAGAGAAAGCTGAATTTTCTCTTCTTTTGTCAAGGGTTCAGTTTGGTCAGTGTGTTTATACAACATTCAGTTTCATTTTATCATGATTTTAATACCCATTGTATCAGCTGTGTGACCCTGAGCAACTCACTTAATCTTAGCTTCAATTTTGTCTATTGTAAAATGTAGATAATGATGGCCCCCACCTTATAAAGCTGTTGGGAAGATAGTCTTATAAACCTTAGAGACCTATATATTGTTTTCATTATGCCATTATCCATTTCATTACAACATTCATATAACATTACAATGGAAAAATAAATAGAAGTCAACAGATCTGATTTCAAATTTTAGTTCTTTGACTTTGGTGGTACTCCAAATCCTAACACTGTGCTTGGTACATGGTAGAAGCTCAATAAATGATGGTTGAATAAAACTGAATTTCTAGAGAAAGAAACTGAGATACAAATTTTAAATCAGCTGCCAACTCAATTCAACATTTATTAAATTCCTACCATATGTCAGGAGTAGGGGAACTGTCAAGATCATAGAACCAGGCTTTGTATCCAGATCTTCTGACTTTTGTAAATTGGTTATGTGTATTGGAGCTTGAAAATTGCAGTGATTTAAGAAAGTGCGTTCATTCTACTTTTTAAAAATCAAAGGAAATGAAAGCATTTAATACTCTTGCTCTGAAAGCGGAGAAAATATTGAGTAGCAGTTAGTTGGAGGAAGCAGGCAGTCTTCACATGGTAAAGGGCAGGAAAAAATATCCAGAACATTGATAGTAAAAGGGCATTGTACCCCTGGAAGGGTAGCAAGAGGTTACCAACAGAAGATTGGAGATGGGCAAGAGAAGGGAAATGGGGCACAAAAAAGAACCTCATCCCTTTTAACATTTCACCTAGGACACACCAGAAAGAGTACAGATTGGAATCCATTATTGGTTTACACACTCATCTGAGAGCTAATTGAAAGGAAGGCTACACTTATGTATGCAAACGATTGGTTTCCAGACAAAAGAATACAAATTATCACTTTCCTCCTACCAATTCCCTTGTTAAACAACATTTTGTTCCCCTATAATTTCTGTGCTTCCAGGGTTTTTAACCTGACTTCTGTAAACTTGATTTTTAAATTATTTCTAATAACTGCATTGCAATATATTTGCTTTTCTTTATAATCTCCTATGTTTTCCTTATTCATTTAAAAGAATTATTCTGAGAAGGGGTTCATGGGTTTCACCAGACTGCCAAAGGGGACCCTAACACAAAAACAGTGATGAAGCCCTGAACTAGTTATAATTAGTTAACACAGTTCTCACAGCTAGTTAGTAGGCAGGGCCAGAGTTAGAATCCAGCACTGTGAGGAAACCCTGACCTTGAGGGAGCAGAGGAAGGAAGAAGAAAAAGAGAACATCATGTGTGCCTCTCCAATGGACAGAACAAATAGATCTATGCACTGTTAATTTGTTGATTCTGATGTTTACTTTTCAAGTAAGTACTTACTGAACAAATCAGACAATACAGAGAAAAATGAAAAGGAGAGAGCAGGTGTTTCAAGGAAAGATGAAACCCAACCTGTCATTATTTCAGAAACAAGCCTAAGCAACTTTATAGTTCCAAAGAATGTTCTATAGTGACCATCTTCTCTCAAGCCTATGCAACTTTAGTTTTCTTCCTTCCCTTCAAAGAAATAAAATGGGAAGAATATTTGCTATAAGCTTCTTTCCCCGTGCAGAATCAAGAGGACCACAACAATGCTGAGAGGTAATAAGTTAACGAGCTACTCTTCAGTTCCTTTAATTCCAAATGGAGTGAACTTCATTTCCAATATATTTTCTCTTATCTGAGGTCTCTTCCATCTGCTCAGCTGCTATACCCCTTCTGGTCTTACGCAATGAGTTAGGTAAATGTTTTGTGAGGGTCAAATATACAAAGCCCACTCAATCAGGCTTCTATCCAAGAGGTGCATGTGGTGTGGGGGATGGAACAGAGGAGACAATCTGGGAAGGGAGGGGACCTAATCCCATAGGTATGAGATAGAGAAGAGAATGAGGATTAGGGATGGAAGGAAAAAAAGTGTTATCAAAAACTAGAAGGCCCAGTCTGGGAAGCTAGAGCCTTTCAACCTATTGAAAGATGGAATGGGTAAATCAATCAATATATAAACAAATCAACAGTAAAAGGGGATAATAAGAGCATCTAACTCCCAGAGATGTTGTGATGATCAAATGAGATATAATAATTGTAAAGTGTTTAGCACAGTATATAGTAGGAATTTGATTAATGCTTGTTCCCTTCAACAAGCATTTAGGTTACATAATGAAAATTGGCTAACCTGGAAGCAAGAATCAAATCAAGTTTGGGATGCTTAACAGCTGTGTGTCCCTAGGAAATCACTTAACCTCTGTCCTGCTTTAGTTTTCTCATCTACAAAATGGAGATAAAAACAGCCCCTACCTTTAGGGTTTGTGAGAATTAAATATGATAATGCATACAAAAGCCTTAACAAACCTAACAGGACTATGTAAATGCAATTATTATTGTTATCACACACCAACCATGTGCCATGAACTCTGAAGATGCAAAGACAAAAATGAGAAGTTTGGTGAGAAACAGGATGTACATAAACTAACTATAAATGTAGATTAAAAGTGAACACAAAATAAAGTCTGGGTAAAAAGGGGGAAAAATCAATCATTTAGCCAATGAGAAGGGATATATTTTAGTAAGTTAATTTCTTGCTCTGCAGATCCATATTAACAACACTTATTGTTTCCATAATAGTTTATTTTTCAGTCATTTCTAACTGTTATTATGAAAGCTATATCACCTACTAAAGCAAATCAGTATACCTCAAACATTTCTTGAAAAGACTAGAGGAGGAAGATTTCTAAAATTATTAAATTTACCCAAAAATGTCTTTCAGGTGGTTTCTATTTTTTGATGTGTCTTTATGGATATATTTTGAGTTTTTTTTTAACCTTGCCTTAGTTTCCCCTAATGCTCTTTCCTTTTCTCCTCCCAGAGAACCATTCCATAGGGAAAAAATTATTTTCAGGAGTGTCTTACTCTTCATGACTCTATTTAGGGTTTTCTTGAAAAAGATATTAGTTTGCCCTTTCCTTTTCCAGCTCATTTTACAGAAAAGGAAACTAAGGTAAACAGGATTATGTGACTTGACCAGGGTCACATATCTAGTCTGAGGCCAGATTTGAACAAAAAGTCTTGCATTATGTCATTTTGTTAGTTTAATGGCAATAATACTTCACATTTGTATAGTAATTTTTTTTCAAAATGCTTTCATGTGTATCTTGTCACTTGATTCTCACAACATCCCTCTAAGCTAGGCATACCTTCAAGATGACTTCAAGAGACTGACATTTACAAAAGATAAATTGCTTGGCCATGATCAGGTGACTAGTAGATAGTGGAGCAGGGAAAAGAACTAGAAACTTTTCACTGTGTATAAAGTTGAGGTTGATATATTCAAATTAAATGTACATTTTATTCAAATAATATTTACTCACAGTGCAGGGTCTGAAGTCAGGAAAATATGAATTCAAATCCTACCTCAGATATTTGCTAACTATATGACCTTGGGCAGATCACTCAGTTTTCCTAAATGTAAAATGTGACTAAAAATGCTGCTTTCAAGGGTTGTAATGAGGATCAAATGAGATATTTGTAAAGTGTTTAGCAGAATGGCTGGTGCATAGTAGGTACTTAATAAACCCTTGTTCCTTTTTAGAGTTTTTAAAAATGTTGTTACAAAGAAAGTAATGAGTTACTGAATATTAACACAGTGAATATTTCTTATTATTTGCCATTCACATGAAGTCAAAAACTTGAGAACTAAAGAAATTATCAACATGATAGTAAGTCAAATAGAGTTTTATTTTTCTGGACTTAATATCCTTCAGAGCAGAGACAGTAAAGACAGAAAAATATTAATGCCAAACCCCCCAAAAAAAGAAAAAGAAAGAAAAAGATTTGCCTGTGACAATTCTTCCTCAATTTGTTCCTTTAATTTTTATGTCCTTTTTTTTAGTTTTAGAAAACTAGCTGGCGAAAAAAAAAATCAAGCCACATTGAATAAAACTTTTCCTATGAGGAGGATTCTGGGAAAATGGTAGAGTAAGTTGGTAAATTTCAAGCTCTCCAGATTTCCCCCACAAATAGAACAAATTTGTTTCTAAGGGCAAACATAGACTGGTGAAAAATCAAAAAGACTTGGGGCAGAACAGGGGTCCTCCTGATACAAAAACTGGAGAAAAAATGAAGGGAAGGGGATTAATTTATCTGAAATGCAAACATCTCCCAGAAAGCTGGATGTAGTTGGAACTTCTGCAGGAGCCACAGAGACTTTCACCTTCCAGACTGTTTGAGGAGTAGGGATTTGAGTCTGGGAAGACTAAGTGAACCTCAGGCCCAGTTGTGGGGTTGAGATGTGGTCCTGCACAAGAAGGAATCAGCACCAGGTTATGTGCAGAGAAAGTGGGGCCGGGGTGCTGTTGACTGTGGGCACTTGCAGGAGGGTGGAGTTCTTGGTTTGGGGTTCCTGATTCAGAGTGGAGAATTGAAAAGAAGTTTGAGGCTCCATCTGGCCACCCAACAATTAAAGGTGTTTACACTAATACCTTTGATTAAAATAAAAATAAATTGGCAAAGAAGAAAGAATCCCATCATTGAAACATATGGGAACAGGGAACACCAGGATTCATTTTCAGAGGAGGAAATCTTAGTAAAGAAAAAAAGCTTCTTCCTCAAAGAGTAATATGAAATGGCTCCCTGTCTACAGAGAATTTATAGAACTCAAAAAAGGAATTTAAAAATCAACTGAGAGACATTGAGGAAAAACTAAAAAGAAAAACAATTAAGAAAAAGAAGATTATGAAAAAAAAAGTTAACCAACCAGGGTCTCAAAGATGAAAATAATTCTTTGAAAACTTTTTTTTATTAGGTGCTTGTCACCAACCTGTTTCATGCTCATTTTCTTTCCTTTTCTTTTTTTCTCTCTTTTTTTTTTTTTTTTTTTTTTTTTTTGCGTATTTCCTGTTTTTCCTTACTTTTATGGTTGAGCTCTGCTTCTGGGTTAAAGAGGGCGCTGTCCCTAAGCTTTCTGTGCACTGCTGAGCCTTGACTTTGAGCACAGATTGGATCCCTTGTGCTTAAAGGGGCTAGCTTTTCAGGAAACAGCTAGGTAGGGGTTTCCCAGAGTTTGCCTTCTAAGCGGGGACTGGAAACTGCTCTACTGATTGCTTCTCTACTGAGCCAGGACTGAGGGTCTTAGTGCATGATTTGATGTGATTAAGACACTCTCTTTGGCTTTCCCAAAATCTATCTGAGCTATGCTGAACACCCCTTTCATCCCAGTGAGACTGACCTTTCTGGAAGTTTTTTCAGTCTGTCTTAAGCTGGAGAGTGGTTTCATTTCATCAGACTCTATTCAGAGGATTAGTTTAATGTGATTTTCAAGGGAAACTGGGAGAGTTCAAGCAGCTTCTTGACTTTAGTCCACCATCTTGGCTCTACCTCTGGAAGTTTTACCAACCTGTTTTAATGCTATCTTACTTTGCTACACTTTCTTTGCTCTTTTTTCCAAGAGCTTTTAATCAAGTTTGAGAGAACTTCATAAATATTGACTCAAATGTATAACAAAATCACAGGGACTTAGGACTAGGAGGGAATTAGTCATTTAGTCCATCCTCTAATTTACAGTTGAGGAAACAGATCTGCATCAAGCTTAATTAACTTGGCCAAGATCATTCCAGCTAATCAGTGTTGGTATACTAGGCTTACAGTCAGAATGATGTGGATTCAAATGCTTCCTCAAATACTATGCTCTATGACCCACAGTGAGTCACTTAATTTCTATGTACTTCAATCAAATCCCTAGGAATTTTATATTAAAATGATTAAATCAATTGGCACTATTTTATTCACAATGAATTGGGTTGCAATATGCATTGGTGGAAACGATTTCCATTCAAGAAACTTCCTGCAAATTTCAAAGTCACAGAACTCCATTTATGCCCATATATATATATATATGTATATATATATATATATATATATATATATATATATATACATATATCCTTATTCCCTTCAAGGATCAAGCAAAGTAATAATTTATGAATGAAGTTCTTTTGTTTTGTTTTGTTTTGGTCCACCACTTCCAACCTGCTAAGTAATTTCTTTCCCTCTAAAATATTACCTTTGTATATACTTATATGTATACATGTTATTCCCGATAATAGAATATAAACTCCATGAGAAGTAAGACTAATTAATTTTTATATTTGCATTCTTAATTCCTGGCATATAGTAGGCACCCAGTAAATGCTTGTGGACTGATCAATCTTTCCAATGTGTGTGTAGTAGAACATCAGGATACTTGAACAATAGTAGATTGAATATACGTGAATACAATGCTGTAATAAAGCAATATCTAGCTGACATATATATTACAGTTATGCCTAATAGTTATGTATAAGTAGTAGGACTGGGACCTTTATCTCCCTTTCCTCCTCCAAGAAGAATGGGATTATCCCATAAAAAATTCAGGTGATAGGCAGAGACTAAATAGAGAAAAAAAGAGCTAAAGAATAAGAATGAAGTCAGGAAAGAAAAGAAAAGATTCTAGAGGTTTTGCCCTCATCTCCAATGGGAAAATGGCATCCAGAAATCAATTGTTTCACATTTGCCAGAAACTGCTGGACCAATTAACTATGCAATGAACCTGTCATCCTATCCTCACCTCCCTTTGATCAATAAAATACATCAGGGAAAATGTTTTCTCAGTGGTCTGCAAAAAGGGACTAAAAATGTACATTTTTTTTCTGTTCCTCTAGAGAGGAAATCACTAATAATGTATTGCAGTTGTGTGTAACTTTTTTTCCATGTGGGAAGAAAGGTGTTTTCCCTTATTTTTGTTCTTTCTGAATCTGCCTACTTCATAGAATAGTCATACTTCAGTGTAAGTACAATGCTGAATGGAAGTCTTTTCTGCCTGAAATATCAAGTGGAATGTATGACTGAGGCTCACAAACCTTTATTGAAGATATTTAACTCAAGACACAGCTTCCATTGGGTAAGATAATTCAGATTCCACACCTCAGCTCTGTGGATTA
The DNA here is from genome assembly GCA_023553655.1 of Myrmecobius fasciatus. Taxonomy (NCBI): domain Eukaryota; kingdom Metazoa; phylum Chordata; class Mammalia; order Dasyuromorphia; family Myrmecobiidae; genus Myrmecobius; species Myrmecobius fasciatus. The sequence continues at coordinate 126,019 of JAJPUD010005161.1, forward strand.
TTACCAGGGTGACTGTGGGCAAGTCATTTTACTTTCAGGGGCTTTGATTCTGAATTTGTAAATATGAAGCTCTAAATCTCCATTTATGCCCATATGTTTCTTTTTTAATAGGGCTTGGATGGAGGAGGCTGAACACTAGAGAAGCACAGTACTGGGATATCAAATAACCCTAGGGATTTCCATACATCTTTGGGACTGATTGTTGCTCATTTAGGATTCTTGGTTTTGTTTCATCTTTTTAAGAAAAAAATTAGTCTTGTAATTTTGTGTACTAAACATTTACTAGTGGAGTCCAGGTTTCTAAGATGAGTATTATCAATGGAAGGAGTGAGAAAACTCTTAAAAGTCTATCAGACTTGGCAGTACATGGCACCTACACAAAAATTTGCCATGTATTAGGGCACAAAAACCTAACAATCAAATGCAAAAAGACACAAATAATAAATGCTTCCTTTTCAGACCACAATGCAATAAAAATTATATTCATTAAAGAGCCAGGGAAAGATAGACTAAAAATCAATGGAAATTAAATAATCTAATTCTAAAGAATAAGTGGGTCAAACAACAAATCACTGTAACAATCTATAATTTCTTCCAAGAAAATGACAATAATGAGACAACATATCAAAATCTATGGGATGCAGCCAAAGCAGTTTTTAGGGAAATTTTTTCTCTCTAAATAGCTAGACAAATAAAACAGAGAAAGAGGAGACACGTGAATTTGTCATGCAATTTAAAAAATTAGAAAAAGAACAAATTAAAAATCCTCAATTAAACACCAGATTCAAAATTTTGAAACTTAAAGGAGAGATTAATGAAGAAACTAAAAATAACTATTGAACTAATAAACAAAATGAAGAGTTGGTTTTATGAAAAAAACTAATAAAATAGATAAACTTTTGGTTAATTTGATCAGAAAAAGGAAAGAAAAAAAATCAAGTCACTAGCATAGAAAATGAAAGGATAGAATTTACTACCAATGAAAAAGAAATTAAAGAAATAATTAAAAGATATTTTGCCTAACTCTATGCAAAAAATCTGACAATCTAACCAAAATGGATGGTTATAAAAAATATAAACTGCCCAGGATAACAGGAGATGAAATACTTAAATAGCCCCATTTTAGAAAAAGAAATTGAACAAGTCATCAATGAATTCCCTAAGAAAAAATTTCTAGGGTCAGATGGTTTCACAATTTAAAGTACATTTAATTCAATACTACGCAAATTCATTGGAAAAAATAGGTAAAAGAATACTGCCAAGGTCATCAAAACCATTTGGTACTGGCTGAGAAATAGAGCAGTCGATCAGTGGCATAGGATAGGATACCAGGACAAGCTAGGTAATAATGTTAGCAGTTTAGTGTTTGATAAACCCAAAGACCCCAGCTTTTGGGATAAGTACTCACTATTCGGCAAAAACTGCTGGGAAAATTGGAAACTAGTGTGAAAGAAATTAAGGCTGGACCCACACCTAACACCTCACACCAAGATAAGATCTAAATGGGTTCATGATCTAAATATAAAGAGTGATATTATAACCAAATTAGAGGAACATAGGATAGTTTACCTCTCAGACCTGTGGAGATGGAATAAATTTATGTCCAAAGAAGATCTGGAACTCTTAATTGAACACCAGATAGATAATTTTGATTATATTAAGTTAAAAAGTTTCTGTACAAACAAAACTAATGCAGACAAGATTAGGAGGGAAGCATCAAATTGGGAAATCATCTTTACACTTAAGGGTTCTGATAAAGGTCTCATCTCTAAGATTTATAGAGAATTGTCTCATATTTATAAGAATTCAAGCCATTCTCCAATTGATAAATGATCAAAGGATATGAACAGACAATTTTCAGATGATGAAATTAAAACTATTTATAATCATATGAAAAGATGCTCCAAATCACTATTGATCAGAGAAATACAAATTAAGACAACTCTGAGGTACCACTACACACTTGTCAGATTGGCTAAAATGACAGGAAAAGATAAAGATGAATGTTGGAGGGGATGTGGGAAGACTGGGACACTGATGAATTGTTGGTGGAGCTGTGAACCGATCCAACCATTCTAGAGAGCAATTTGGAGCTATGCTCAAAAAGTTATCAAACAATGCATACCCTTTGACCCAGCAGTGTTTCTATTGGGCTTATATCCCAAAGAAATCATAAAAGAGGGAAAGGGCCCCACATGTGCAAGAATGTTTGTGGCAGCTCTTTTTGTAGTGGCTAGAAACTGGAAACTGAATGGATGCCCATCAATTGGAGAGTGGCTGAATGAATTATGGTATATGAATGTTATGGAATATTATTGCTCTGTGAGAAACGACCAGCAGGACGATTTCAGAGAGTCCTGGAGAGACTTGCATGAACTGATGCTGAGTGAAATGAGCAGAACCAGGAGATCATTATACAGGGCAACAACAATACTATATGAGGATCAGTTCTAAGGCACATGACTCTCTTCAACAATGAAATGCTTCAAACCAATTCCAGTTGTTCAGTGAAGAAAGCCATATACACCCAGAGAGAGGGATGTGAAATGTGGACCACAACATAACATTTTCATGTTCTCTACTGAGGTTTGCTTGCATTGTATTTCCTTTATCGGATTATTCTTTCTTGTAGATACGATTTCTCCTGCACAAAAAATGATGTGTGGCAATAACTATACATATATTTGATTTCTTAAGTATTCTAACATAATTATCATGTAGTGGATATCCTGCCATCTAGGGGAGAGGTGGGGAGTAGGGGGGAAAATTTGTAACAGAAAGCTTTGTAAGGGTTAATGTTTAGGAATTACCCATACATATGTTTTGCAAATAAAAAGTATTAATAAATTTAAAAAAAAGAATACTGCCAAATTCCTTCTCTGACACAAATATGGCACTAATACCTAAACCAGAAAGGACCAAAATAGAGAAAGAAAATTACAGACCACTCTCCCTAATGAATATTGATGCAAAAATTTTAAATAAAATATTAGCAAAGAGATTACAACACCTTATCGGGAGGATAATACACTATGACCAGTGTCACATGGGATTTACACCAGGAATGCTGGGCTGGTTCAATATTAAGTAAACTATTACCATAATCGACCACATCAAAAACAAAGCCAACAGAAATCATATAATCTCAATAAATAGAGAAAAAGCTTTTGACAAAATACAGCACCCATTCCTATTAAAAACAGCATAGGGATAAAGGGAGCATTCTGCAAAATAACAAACAGTTTCTATCTAAAACCTACAGCAAGCATTATTTGTAATGTAGAGAAACTGGATGCATTCCCAATAAGATCAAGGGTGAAACAAGAATGCCCATTATCACCACTATTCAACATTTTACTAAAAATGTTGATTTTAGCAATAAGGAAAGAAAAAGAAATTAAAGGAATTAGAATAGGCAATGATGAAATAAAACTATCACTCTTTGCAGATGATACAATGATACAGTTAGAGAATCCTAGAAATTCATCCAAAAATCTACTGGAAACAATTCACAGCTTTAACAAATTTGAAGGATATAAAATAAACTCACATAAATCATTACTGACAAAGCCCATCAGCAAGAGATAGAAAGAGAAATTCCATTTAAAATTACTGTAGACAAAATAAAATACTTGGGGATCTATTCGCCAAGACAAATACAAGAATTATATGAACACAATTACAAAGTACTTCTCATATAAATAAAATCAGATCCAAACAATTGGGACAATATATTGTCCATGGCTAGGCTGAGATAATATAATAAAAATGACATGTCTGTCTAAATTGGTCAGTTTCATACCAATCAAACTGCCAAAACATTGTTTTATAGAACTGGAAAAAAATAACATAATTCCTCTGGAAGAAGAAAAGGTCAAGAGTATCAAGGAAATTAATGAAAAAAAATTACAAAGGATGGTGCCTTAGCAGTACCAAACCAAAAACTATACTACAAAGCAGCAGTTATCAAAATCATTTGGGAGTAGCTAAGAAATAAAGTGATAGATCAGTGGAACAGATCAGATACACATGACACAATAAGCAAGGCCTACAGTAATCTATTATTTGATAAATCCCCAAAGAACAACTTCTGGAATAAAAACTCACTATTTGACAAAAATTGCTGGGAAAACTGGAAAATATGTCAGAAACATGGCATAGACTTACATCTCACACCCCATGCCAAAATAAGGTCAAATTGGATACATGATTTGGGTATAAAAGATGATATCATAAACAAATTAGGAGAACAAGGGATTATTTATCAGATCTTTGGAGAAGGGAGGAATTTATGACTAAAGAAGAACTAGAGAATGTTATGAAAGACAAAATTAACAACTTTGATTACACTAAATCAAAAAGGTTTTGCACAAACAAAACCAACAGAAACAAGATTAAATGGGAAGCACAAAGCTGGGAAAAATCTTTAAAGACAGCATTTGTGATAAAGGTCTTATTTCTAAAATATGTAAAGAACTGTGCCAAATTTATAAGAATATACATCATTCTCCAATTGATAAATGGTCAAAAGTTATGAACAATTTTCAGATGATGAAATTAAAACCATTTAAAGTTATATGAAAAGATGCTCTAATTCACTATTGATTAGAGAAATGAAAATTAAAACAACTCCGAGGTACCACCTCATACTTCTGAGATTGATTGGCTAAGATGACAGGAAAGGATAATGATAAATGTTGGAGGGAATGTGGGAAAACTGGGACACTAATGCATTGCTGGTGGAGTTGTGAAATGATTCAATCATTCTGGAGAGCAATCTGGAACTATGGACAAAGTGCTATAAAAGTGTACATGCCCTTTGACCCAGAAGTGCCATTAGAGATCTTCTTTGTTATGAAAGTCTCTTACATAAATACTATATTCATTTAACAATTTGTGATTTTAAAAAAGGAAAGAAGAAAGAGAAGGAAGGAAAGAAGGAAGGAAAGAAAGAAGGAAGGAATGGATGGAGGGAGGGAGGGAAGAAGGAAGGGAGGAAAGAAGACTTACTTTGTACCTTTATCCCAAGAGATTTACATTCTCCTTTATCCTTTGATGTGATGGGTACAGAGACAGGTAGTATCCAAGTACTAGAAGCCCTAAGAAAAGGAGAGAAGGGATAAGCTTTGTAAAATTCCTTTTCCCCATTTTCTATTTGACAGATTACATTTACTGCCTAGTGTTCCACTCACCACTGGCCACATACATGCCCTATAATTTTTAGTACCCTGTTTCCATTGGCTCTTTCCCTAGGGATAATGACTTACTTATCAGCTTAAGACTTTATTACTTAGCACTATTAGTGACTATGCTAACCTCGGCACACATAGAATATCATAAAATAGCTTTCAAATATGTTACACAGGGGGAGGAGGCGAGTAATTTAATTGTGATGTCAGTTCACATCTAGTGTCCATTACACAAACCATGCCAGGAGACTTCTTATTCCCCCATCAACATTCTGTGGTAGAATGCCCATAAGCCACTCCAAGGCTTTGAATTTCAGGGTTATTATTCGACTCTTGGGAAAGTGAAATCAGTGTTTGATTTCCTGCCCTATGACACTCCCTCCCCTGAGATGTACAGTCATAGTTCTAGAATGAGCAGCTTGTCACACCTACTATAATTGCTTTCTGAGAAATTATTCATTATTCAACTAATAGATTATACACTAAGATATTATATGAATTTATAATTAGGTGTTGCACACTGAAATCATGAAACAAGTTAGCCCTTATTAGTTTATATTTAAACTATAATTGAATATGTAAATAGTAAATTAGTATAATGCATTGATACCATCTGCTGTTCTAATTTTACACCAATTTTTTCATCTATCTTAATTCATATAGGATTGCATTTTCCTCCCACCTATAGTTATTTTCATTAATTATTCTGTTTCCATTTAAAGATCATTGAATTGACCAAGATCTTAATTTGTAGATAATAAGGCAGGTATGATGTTTTTAATGGGTCAGTTTGAGTTCTAGCTTTATATACTCCGAGGTTCCATAATTTTCCCCCAATAACCAGGGGAGAATTATTATCAATAAAAATATCAGGAGATAAGGAAAGAAGAGGTGAAGAGAACTGAAGAAAGGAGAAGACAGGAGAGAAATTCTATAATCTAATTGATTCTAAAGTAGGTAGGTTATAGTTTTTCCTATAATCTAACATGTACCAATTCTGAACTTGTCCTATAATAAGGGCCTTAGAAAGAGAATATGAAAAGGAAATGAAGATGAAGAAGCCAGTGATAATGAAGTAAATAAAATATTTCAATTGGAAAATGTAATAAAAAGTCTTTTCACAATGAATATATTGCGTATGGCAATTTGTATAATTACTATTTCAGTGTGTATGTATATAGATCTTTATTTTCATCCAAAGAATCTCATCTGAAGTCAGCCTCACATGTATATATGTATTTACACATATACATGGATAGTCTTTAGTATATCAATAGAAAAGAGTAATATCTAATACAGGGAGATGCTACATATCCAAAAACCCTAATTACATTATTGTGGCCTTGGCCAGATTAAGTAATTAAGGAGACCCTTAAGCTAAAGGCAAATAAAAAAAATGAATAAACAAACTTTCCATTAAAATAATTACCTAAGACTGGAATAATATTATCATAAAAGATCTGATTAAAATTCTTAGATACAAGACAAATTACAATACTTGCATCAGTTTCTATCTGTAAAATAAGATGTTTAAAAATGATTCTGTCAGTTCCTTTCTGGCTCCAAATCTATGATGATATGATTTGGGTTCGGATCCTGTCTCTGTGACTAAATATCTGAGTGACTTTCTTTGAGTCGCAACCTCTCTAAGCCTCAGTTAATTCACATGAGGGGATTGGTGTAGATCTTAACTGTCCCTTTCAGTGCAATAGCCAGTGTCCTAAGGTCCAGCCTCTTAAATCATAACATCACAACCTCTTGTTATAGTGCTCTAAGCTTCTGTTTTGATTTTGAGTTGAGCTTTAATATATACTCTTATGGAACTACTAAGCAGTCCAGTCAAATCCAAGTAATTAGGCATTGTTGGGTTGCCAGAAAGCTATGAATTGGCTTGCAGGAAAGCAAATGAAAGTTTTAAGAACTTGAAATCTGAAATTTCAGAATCCTTTTCTACTCCACTCCTACTGAATTCTCTTTGCCTAGATTGTGTGTGATATCTTGTCCCTTTACCCTTATACATTCTCTCTTTCCATCTCAAGTCTCTTCTATCCTCATTTATATTCCCTGACACATTGTACCCCATAGTCAATCATTTTAATTAGACCTCCATTTACAAATTTCTTCAAATCCCTCATTCATTTGACCTTCCATCAAAAACCCTTCCCAATTCCAAATTATTGATAAAATCCACTATCAGCTTTCTTGGCTCTTAGGTTTGAAAATGCTGTTGGAAAAACATTGTATATTGCTGCTAACTGAGTGTAACAAAGTCATGCTGTATAATTAAGGTACTGTATGTATGACTGAAAAACTGAGATATATGGTGAAATGGGAGATGATTTCTTCAGTCTTATCAAATAGGAGAACAAAGGAGATAAAAAAGGAAAGAAGAAAGGGAAGAAGAAAGAGGAGGAGCTAGAATATAGGGTTTATCTTTAAGACCTTTTAAGAGACAATAAGTGAGGATGGCTTCTGTCTGTATTAATAAAGCTATGGGCAGAAATCTGCTTCTTGGTAGTAAAGGCAGCTGAGCAAGCTTGTATCCCATTAAGAGAAAAATTAGAAAAGTCTGTTACAAATAAAAGCTTTACTAAGGAGCCATTGGAGACAAAAGGCATTAAGGCAGTGAAATAACAATACAGGACCAGGTGTCTGGAAATCTGATCCATACAAAGAGGAGATGAAAAAAGGGGAGAGGAATAGAGAGGAGAGGACAAGAGAGGAAAGGGCTGCAGTGAAAAGAAGGAGAAATGAGAGAAAAGGTGTATAGAGAAGGATAAGAAGGAAAAGATTTGGTAAGAATCTACAATGTAGGACTCAGACATTGGAACATACCAGTATTTCATGAGAAACCCCAGTATGGCAGAATTCCACAATGTTAAACTTCAAGAGCTACCAAGGAGTATCAATTGAAACTGAGGGTTAGTCTTACATCTGGTACCCGGAAAAAGAAGAATTGAAAGACAATACACATTGTGTTTTTGCCAGTCATAGACAGTGGCAGCATATGCACAAAATGTAAATTGGTCCCTAAAATGGAGAAGTTAACAGAGCAATTTGTCTTAGCTTTACTGTCAAAGGAACTAATTATTTCTTTAAAGAATGGAAAGGCAATAAAAATTAAAAAAAATAAGATCTAGAACAGCAGGGAGTCATAATCTATGTTAGGAAGATGGAAGAATATGGCAGAGAAGAAAGGAAAGAAAATAGACCACAGAACATTTGAACCCAGGTAATAGGAATGATGCCCTTATAGAAAGAAGCTGGAATTTACCTGGAGTAAGTAGTTTCTTGTGCTTCAAAGAATGGTGATGTGGAACCCTATCTGTTATCAGGAAAGAGAAAGAAGGGATGAATTGCAACAGATGTTTGATGCCCTGATGAGAAATAACGAGGAATATATTTAACGATCATAAACAGCAAAAAGGTCTTCTGTCTTCCTGTCACATGTATCTAGAAATGATGGGAGAACATCTGAGACTTGTCTGAACTTTGGTCATTGGCCTTTGTGGGTGATTCACAAAGGGAAAGATGATACCACTAGTAGAAACCTAAAAAGTCCTAAAAAGGACATGGGTAGGAATAGCTAGGTGGTGCAGTGGCTAGAGCACCAGCCCTGAAATCAGGAGGACCTGGTTCAAATGTGACCTCAGACACTTAACACTTCCTAGCTGTATGACTCTGGGCAAGTCACTTAACCCCAATTGCCTCAGCCAAAAAAAAAAAAAAAAAAAAAAAGGACATGGGAGTATATATTTGCTAGAATCTTATAAATTTAAACAAAAAAGGTATTACATGTAAATGAAGCAAAAAAAAGAATGCCCACATGTAGCTGCCAAGTCAGATAACAAAGTGTAGCAAGTTCTGCTTTGGAAAAAGAATATCAGTTAAAAGGATCAAGAATTCACAGAAGAAAATACCCTAAAATACCTATATTCGAATCAAGCACAATCAACCAATAAACATTTACTTAGTGCTTACTATTTTCTGGCTGCTCTGCTAGGCTCTAATTGTGCAAAGATCAGATGGAAAAAGTCCCCAATGTCAGGGAGCAAAGTAAATAAGATGAACATAAAGACCAAAATATGGTAAAAGGATAACATATCCCAGGGGAAACTCAAAAGTTACATGATGAAGAATCAATACAAACAGAAAAAGACAAAGACAAAAAGTATCCAAAGATACCCTTTTGGAATGGGAGGGATTTTTTTAAATAACTTAAGTTTTTTTTAATGCATATACAGAATATGGTAAAAAGGGAAAATGACAAGTTAAATAGAAAAGTGTGATACTATCTTGTAAAAAGTGGGAGAAACACAAAGGTTCAGAGTGAGCAGACTGTCAGTAAAACTAAGGATGATGTAAGGCAGATAATCAAAGAATTTCAGATCAATTTGAGGAATTCTTCAATAAACCTGATGAGATCAGAGGGAGTAGATATGACTTGGTATTCTCTGAAGTCTTTTCTGTTTCTGAAATTCTGTGATTATGAACTTCTCTGAGCTCTCAGTGCTTGGCAATTATTTTACTCATCTCTCTTCTACTCCCTTCTCCTCAAGCTCCCAACTCCCTTCCTCAACTACCTTTACACATACCTTTTACTATCAGCAGATCCCTTGATGTGACTTCTTTCTCCACTACATGAATGAATGAATTAATGAGAAACCATTTATTAAGAACTTATATTTCAGAATTGTGCTAAATGCTAGGGATATAAATAAAAGTAAGTGAAGCAGTTTTTTCCCTCAAGGAATTTACCTGTTAAGACAGGAAGAAAAGCCACAGGGGGCATAGGTGGCAGAGAGAAAGGCGTTTGAGAAGAAAATCAGAGAGAATGGTCATTGGAGTCACCAGGCAATTGATAAAGATGACCTCGGGAATGTTCTTAGAGATGTTATTGAAAGGAGAGAGGAAAGGGAGAAACAGAAGTGCCAGAAACGGCATGCAAATGGCCAGGAAGTGACTCAATAGTGTTGAGAGTGACAAGATATGATGAAATGTTTACCAAGTCCAAGGTGATAGAGGTGGGACTTTAATGTTAGATGCCAAGGTGAATACTGAACAGCAGGAAGTATAACATCTAGCTTACCAGGAAGTGACCTGACAGAAATTATTCACCAATAATCTTGAAAGGACTACAGTAATATGCAATTAAAAAAAAGTTATATAAACGTTGGTGTTCTTCTTCCTCAGGTGATCATGGCATCAGTATTCCCAAGAAAAGAAAAGATGGTGGCAGAAAGTTACCATTAGAGGGCACCAGCAAGTTAGGTCCTTTTTACTTGCAATTTTAAAAACAAACAAAACAAAAAGCAAAAAACACCATAATGATAATAATCACTTTGAGTTTTGCAAAGCATTGGCCATGCCATCTCATTTTATCTTTAAAACAATCTTTTCAAGAAGGTGCTCTGTTTGACATTCAAAGTCATTCATAACTTAATCCAACTCCTAACTTTTCATTCTTCCTTACTCCCTAACATCTATTTTTCAACCCAGTGACACTGGTCTCTTGTCTGTGCTGTGAAGAAGACACTTTTGGGTATTTTCTGGGTATTTTCTCTGATTGTCTTCCATGCCTGTAACTCCTTCTTTTCTCCAACTATCAACCCCCTTGGCTTTGCTTGAGTCTTAACTAAAATCCTACCTTTCATAGGAAGCCTTCCTTGAACCTTCTTAATTTCAATGCTTTCTCTTTCTTAATTATTTTCTATTTCTTTTACAAATATTTTGCAGTAGATATTTGTTTACATATAATCTCCGCTATTGTATTGTAAGTTCCTAGAGGACAGGGAATATCATTTGTCTCTTGAAGTTATCCTGAGCTCTTAAAACTGTCTCTGGCAGGACTCCAAGCCATAAAATTACTAGTCCATCACACAGCTGGCAAGTTTCAAGGATGGTATTTGAATTCAGATTTCTTTTGAATAGTTGGCTCAATGGATAAAGCACTGAAACTTAGTTCAGGAAAACTGGAGTTCAAATATAATTCAGACACTAGTTATATAATCCTGGACAAGTCACTTAAACTCTGTTTACCTTAATCCACCTGAGAAGGGAAATAACAAATCACTCCAGTACCTTTGCCAAGAAAACCCCATAAACCCTTCTGCCCACGGGATTATAATTGTTGGATATGGCTTGATGACTGGACAGCAACTCCTCTCTGACTGCAAATCCAATCCTCTTTGTATTTGACCAAAAGGAATGACAAAGAAATGGTGTCTTTTAGTTCTGTAGTTCCTTGTTTCATCTATTGTATACATATTCCTACACCTAATAAGATGACTGGCACATAGTAGGTACATAAAAATACTTGGTGATTCATTGATTAATGGTAATAAAGGAATTTTATAGTCCCCATTATCTTTATCCTCTCTTTGTTACTTAACACTAATGACTGCCTTCTCTTTTGTAAAATTTTGTCCTCCCTTGGCTATCATGTTCTCCTCTGGTTCCCTTGCTCTTCTCTAAATACCCTACCCCAGGACTTTCTCCCTCCCTTCTCTTCCAACCTGTGACCCCTAAATATAGGAGAGAACATACTTTCAAGGAAGAATTGTATGTATAACCTTTTTTGTGGGCAGGAAAGGACTATAGGTATATTTAGCATTGCCAAACACACAAAAAAATCAATTTAGGGAATATTGTCATTTGACAATAAAAATTTGAACCACACAGTCAGTTAACAAATATTTATTAAGCACCTACTATGTGCCAGACATTATGCTTAATAAAGAAAATATAAGAGAAGGCAAAAGAAGACTCTTTGCCCTCATGAGCTCACAGTCTAACATGTTACCATACAACAACATTTTATATTCCTCAAACTACTTAGATCTACTTTCATAGAATATTTTTGCTTTCTTTCAGCATATAAATATCACTCCCTACAAGCTAGGAATTCTTGAGCTAAAAACTTCCTCTATCTCTGCATTTGGGAACCCTCTGAATTTTGTGCTTTTAGAGACCATGCCAATAAAAGTCCATATTCAAAGAAAAAAAAGTCCAGGTTTAAAGACTACTACTCTCTCCACTACTTCAGTCATTAATTTTAGTTATTACAATTTTATAGTAATAATCTCATTTATTTAATTTTTTTATGATTTATAGCTGCCCTTATACAAACACTGTATATTTCTAAGTAAATTAATTTGTAAATATTTGATTTTTTCATACTAATTATAAATGAAATTTTTTTGTGTAATGTTATATTAATCTTTACTACTGGCAAATAAAAATGTAAATTTTTTGTGGGTTAATCTTATATCAGGCAACTTTGCTGAATGTAATAATTGTCTCTATCCATTTTTTTTATTTTGATAGATTTTTAGGCACATATCAAGAGTAAATAGAATATTTTGACTTTTTCATTTTAAAATATTTTATCCCTCTAATATCTCTTTAAAATCTTAAGGAAATTACTGAATTTTTTAGTTCAACCTCAAAGAAAAATAGTAAGAATAAGCATCTTGGTTTTGTACCAGTTTTTATTTATAACATTTATGTTTGTTTTTTTTTTTCCATTAGCACTTAGATCTATCTTTTTTTATTGGTTTCAGAAAAATCCCTCTATATCTATTCTTTATGACATTTTTTGGTCATGAATAAATATTAGATTTTATCAAAGCCTTTCCTGAATCTATTAAGACAATCATTTTTTTATTGTTGATATTGGTATTATGTTGATGGTTTTTCAGATGTTAACCAGAATTCTATGCCTATTTAAAGCCTGCTGATCATGTTGAACTATTTTTGACATTACATTAGTTAATATTTCATTTTTAACATTGTATTTATCTTCATTAGGTAATTGAATATTCAATTCTAAATGCACTTTTCCCTTGTGGTCTAAGACTCTTCACAATTCAAGAAGTATGGGTTTAGAAATGTACAGGTCTTTGAAATGCAATGTATTCCAACCACTTCATTTGGCAGGTGAGAAAGCAGACAACAAAGTCACCCAGCTACTTGATTAGAGCCACATTTGATTCCTAGATCCTCTGACATTAAATATAGTGTTCATTCCAGATTCTGAGTTTTGCTTATACTATTTCTTCCTTATATACCTGTCCTTCTAACTCTAAGCATTCCATTATGGCTTAAACCAAATATCCAGTATTCTCCAATTCCTTTCTTTCTTCTATGGTAGTCTAAAGTTCAGAGTATAATATGCATATATTGCCTCTTCTGTGGAGTTAAAGAGAGAGAGCATCATAAATTTTGATGTAATTGGGGGAAGTAAGCTTTTGTCTGGTACATTGATGGATTTTCCATGTAGGTTAGTGGACGTGCTCTTGTTAGAGAGTTGAGGATGTGAGAAGTAAAATTGTAAGGTTTTGTTTCCCCAATTGAAAAGTTTCAGTCTCACAACCTCAATTTCCCTTGTCATGGTAGAAAAGATATAAGTTTTAGGGTCAGTACATTCTGGATGAAGAGAATTAAAGAATGTCTTAAATCAACAGAAGTAGCCAGCAGGTGCTAGTTGAGTGCAAATGACCTGGGTTTATGTCCTGGCAAGCTAAATTTATAAATGAGCGTATCTAATAAGCCTCGTGTGTATTAACTTTTCCTCCCTTAAAGAAAGATCCACCATTTTGAACATATGATGATGAGGCAAGGGGAAGGAGGAACATGCAAATATATCAAGAAGTGTGTGTAGTGAGAGTGTCCTGAAGTAGTTTTTGAAAGGAAATTCTGAGGAGGGGAAGAGGAGGCAGGGTAAGGTATACAATATAACTGCTGGTTCTGGCTTCTGTAAATTGAGTTTTTGCTCCCTCAAAGGGGTATGTTATCTTTTTATTGCAAGAAATATAAAACCTCCCTCCACTCACTCCAAGAATTTGGGTTTAAAGTTGCCCTTCCTAACAAGGACATCCCTTGGGTCTAAGTACCAAAGTGACCCTTTTTACTTCATTGAGAATGAGTGATTAAGTCACAATGATTGGGAATGCCTTGAGTGGCTCAGGATATCAATTTGGGACATTTATACCTGGGAAATCATTAAAGGCTACAATTAGGATTTGATTTATCATTTTGTTAATTGTCTAGAGACCTAAGAAAGTGGTGGAAAATGTTAAAAGTACAGATTAAATTTAAAAGTGTGTCATATGAACATTATTTTCCCCAAAGATTCATGTGTTAAACATTTAGCAGCATACCACTGCATTTAGAAAATAGTGAAACAACAGTGTACAAAACTGGAGATGCACAGACCAGCTAAGAGTGGCCCTGTGAGGGAAAATCTTACAGCTCTAGTCTCCTTCCAGATGAGACTAAGGACAGAGACATCTTATAGTTGCATTTATTTTCACTAGCTAGCTTGCAAAATAAGAATGACATTCTCCAGAGAGGCTGAAGCTTCATTTCCCAACCTTCTGAATAGAGAGGGGAGAAGAGGGAAAAAAGGGATCTATAATCTCATTGAAAAATTCCCTTTACTAAGGATGATCACCATCTATTTTGCAGTTTATAGTCTTAGAGAGTTACCTAGGGGTACTGAGAGATTAAGCAGGTTAATATATTTAAATTTTCAGTGCCCACAGGCAATCCTCTAGGCTAATGGTTATTATTCTTAGCCTAGAGTCACAAAGGCAAAATATGCCAGGGAGCAGGACAGGAACCCTATCTTCTTGACTTCTAGAAGCCACTGCCAATAGAGCTTTTAACCTGGGGTCCTTGATCTTGTTTTTTTTTTTTAATATTGATAACTGTACAGAATCTTATGTACTTTATTTTACCCACTTAAAAATGTTATTCTGATAAGAGTTCATAGGTTTCATCAGATTGTCAAAAGTGACACAAAGATAAGAAACAAAACAAAGAACCCTGATTTAGAAGAAAGCGAATTTCCTAGGAAAAAATGTTGTATTCCTGAAGAGCATTCTGAAAAGGGAAGGGGATGTTTTGGGACAATGATAGTCTCTTAATGAAAAGAGAACTCCACGGAGATAAAATATTAAATTTCTAATATTGTTCACTGGTCAGTCAGTCACAATAGAAAATGATATTTATTACTCAGCCCTAATTTCCTTCAAAGACAAACAGGAACTATTAGCTTAGACTTAATCCATATCTTCAACCCCACAGTTCTCACAATTCACCCATGGATACACAGTCACTTTATTTTTATTTGAAAAATCATTTCAGTAAGCTGGCCAGGCTCTTCACTTCTCTATCATTTCCCTGTTGTCTATCTTTTGTCTATTTCACTGTTCATTAGCCTCTCTATCAGAAAATGGTATTAGATGATCTCTTCCAGCTTTAAAGACCTGAGATGGTAAGAGCACCTTCAAACTCACAAATTTGATGATTCAATATGATAGCAAAGGTAAGGGATAGTTCTAAGAAAAAGATGCAGTGTCTGAGGATTTCATTGAATTCATGCTTTCCTTGATCACCATCATTTCAGGTAATCTGCCTATGACCAGAAACCTATATTATTTTCACAAACAGTTTATGGTTGCCAAATATTTGTTTACTAATTATTTGAGGCTGGTGGGGGAAAAGGAGGGACACAAGTAAAAGTAATATAAGATAGTAAAAAAGAGCACTGATAGTGATACCTGTAGTCCCCATGTTATGAGGTTATTTTGAGGATCAAATATATTCCAAGTACTTGGAAAACTTTTAAGAGTGATTTAAATGTCTGTCTTGTTTATTGTGTTGTTCCAGGAGATTAAAACATCTTTCTCATTAGAGTTTTATTTATAGCTACTCCTTAACCTTCTCTTGTAGGATGAGAAGCACCCAGAACAGAAATATCCTACAATATCCACCTGAAATTACTACTACCAGGTTTATAGCAGATCTCAAAGCTTTGAGAAGGGATTATTAATTAATAAAGATCAAAAATATTCCTGGAAGGCTATTTTCATTTGCTGTTTCCCATGCCTTAGGATGTTCTCCTTCCTCAACTCCATTTCTTGGCTTCCTTTAGGACCCAGATAAAATCTCATCTTCTACAGGAAGTCTTTCCCAGTACCCCTTAATGCTAATGCCCTCTCTCAAGGAATATTTCCAATTTATCCTGAATGTATCTTGTTTGTACATAGTCATTTGCCATTTTGTTTTTCCCACTGGACTATGAATTCCTTGAGAGCAGGGACTATGTTTTTCCTTTCTTTGTATCCCCAGTGGTTATGACAGTTCCTGATACACAGGAAGAGTTTAATAAATGCTTATTGATTTGATCTTAGAGTCTATTTTGTTTTCTTGTATTTGTATTCTCAGTGTTTAGCTTATAATAAGTGCTTAATAAAGATATCTATCCCTCCACCTATTCAAACTTTTCACTTTCCAAAAATTCATAACATTTTATTGAGCCTATAATATTCCCCAAAATACTACCAGACAAACTTTCTAAATCTTTTTTGGAAGATACATTAAGTTGCTCCTTTCTGAAGGGGCTTGGGTCATCTTGCAGTATATACAAAAGGCAAGGAAACTAAAGGTATTTAGAGCAATGGAGACATTCCCTACTGGCCCCTTCCTTATTTCTTGTCTGAATCTTTTATAACAACATAAAGTTTGTCTTAATCTAATATTGAAATATGTTTTGCATGCTTGCATTCTCAATGATGGACAGGGATTGAATGGAGGAAATTTGAGATTTAAAAATGAATGAATGTTTAAAAATAATAATAAATTTAAGAATAATTTTTTAAAAAGATTTATCACATTTTAGAGGTGTGTTAGCAACTTTTCCCATCAAAATACCATAATTAACTCAGTTCTAAATCCTTTTGAAATTCTGGGTGTATCTATAGTAATGGTGAAGAGTGGGACCTAATCAGGATAGTAAGATCTTTCCCATTATAAATTGGCACATTATTGCCTCTTTTCAGCCCATCTTCATGGCACTTCTTGTAACATAATGAGGAAATAAAAGTACTGTGTTACTCTCACTAACTCAAAAGAAAAAAAAATCATTTCTCTCCTTGAACAAGCTGGATTTATGTTTGACAGCAATCTTGTATTGTATCAGATATTCTGGAATTTATTCTTCTCAGAAAGAATGAGGTCAAAGTATATTTTGGAGGCAGAGCCAAGATGGTGGAGAGCAGACACAACTTTCTGTGACCTCCTCTGACCTTCTCTCAAACCAACAGTACATTAAGCCACTAAAATGGTTTTGGAGTCACATAACCTACAAATATTTGGAGTACAACATATTTCCAGAAGATATCTTGGAAGAACTTCAGGACAGATCTGTTTCAAATTGGCAGGGGGAAAGTCTGCTGAGACCAATCCAAAGCACAGGGAGACTGGGGCAAGGAGCAGGAGTGAGGAGTTAGAGCAGTGCTGCTTACATGCATATGGAAATCTTCTATGACTCTCTTAGGCTACTTTGTCCTAGTTGCAAGTGGGTGATCTAGCAGATTTGCTATAAAAAGCAAATTGAAAACCACTGAACCCAGGAAGAATGTTGTACCTAGGAACCAGAACCAGAAGTAAATCAGCAGAACTGCCCCAGGGCAAACTAAAGAGGTTGTTGCTCCTTTGTTTAAGAGCAGACCTCAAGCTTTAAAAAAATGAGCAAAAAAACCCCCAAAAGAGCTCTCACTATAGACAGCTTTTATGGAGAAAGAGAAGAACAGACCTTAAATCCCAAGGTTCCTAAAGGCAAATCAACTCCAAATGAAGTTCCAAAGGGAGTTATGAGCTGGTCCTCATTTCACAAGGCTTTCTTGGAAAATTTTATAAAGGATCTTAAAAGAGAGTTAGAAGAAAAATGGGGAAAAGAAATGAGATCTTTGGAAGAAGGGATGGGAAAAGTATATAACTCCATAGAAAATAGATTTGATGAAATGGAAAAAAAGCATAAAACTCCTTACAGAACAGATATCAAAAAGATACCAATTTGTTGAAAAACAGAATTTGTAAAATGGAAAAAATGCAATGAACAAAACAATTCAATTGGCCAAATACAAAAGGAGCTGAGAAAGGTAACTGAAGAAAATAATACACTAAAATTTAGAAATGAACAAATGGAAGTGAATGACTCAATAAGACTTCAAGAATCAGTCAAACAAAACAAAATATGAAAAAATAGAAGAAAAAAAGAAATATCTCCTAAGAAATATAACTGACTTGGAAAATAGATCTAGGAGAAGCAATTTAAGGATTATTGGACTTCTTGAAAGCCATGATGAAAAAAAGAACCTAGACATTATCTTACAGGAAATCATAAAGGAAAACTGGCCTTATGTCTCAGAATCAGAAGGTAAAATAACATTCAAAAGTATCCATCTATTACCTCCTGAAAGAGAGCCCAAAATTAAAACTCCAAGGAATATTGTGGCTAAGTTTCAGAGCTATTACACCAAGGAAAAGATATTGCAAGCAGCCAGAAAGAAATAATTTAAATACCAAGGAGCCACAATTAGGATTACATTGGACCATTTTAAAGGCTCTCAGGGACTAGAATATGATATTCTGAAAGGCAAAAGAACTTGGATTACAGTCAAGAATAAGCAATTCAGGTAAAATAGCATTATCTTTCAGGCAAGAAGATGGATATTCAATGATATAGGTGGATTTCATCTATTTCTGATGAATAAAAATTTGATCTCCAAACACAGAACTCAAGAGAAGTATAAAAAAGTAAAAAGGAAAGAACCCTTGAAAACTACATTTCTGTTATGAGTATATTTAGAGAGTGCAGATAAAATTTGATTTTATTATGATAACATGAAAAAGAAATTAGAGGTAGAAAGAGGATTGTACTGGAAAAAAGGGGGAAAAGGAGGTAAAATAAAGAAAATTACATCTCATGGCAAGGCAAATAAGACCTATTATAATTGAAGGAAAGAAAGGAGGGGGATGAGCATTATGTGAATCTTACTCTCATCAAATTTGGCTCAAAGAAAGAATATCAGACACATTTGGTTTCACAGAGAAACTTGTCTAACTTTAGAGGAAGGAGGGAGGGGAAAGGGGAAAAGAAAGAGGGAGGTTAATAGAAGGGAAAACAAGTAGTAAGGAAAAAGTACAAGAAAGGGAGAGAGGCTCTAAAGGAGGAGGGCTGTTTGAGGGAGGTGGTGATCAGAAGCAAAATACTGAGGAGGAGCAAAGGGGGAAAGGAAAGAGAAAAGAATAACTTAGGGTAAATAAGATGACAGGAAATACAGAAATAGTTATTTTACCTGTGAATGTAAATGGGATGAACTCTCCCATAAAATGGAAGTGAATAGCAAGCAGACTGGATTAAAATCCAGAATCCTTACCAATCAAACTCCCAAGAAATTATTTTACAAATCTAGAAAAAATAGTAGCAAAATTCATTTGGAAGAACAAAAGGTCAAGAGTTTCAAGAGAATTAATGAAAAAAAAGGCTGATGATGTTGGACTTGCGGTACCCGATCTAAAACTATATTATAAAGCAGCGGTCATCAAAACCATTTGGTACTGGCTAAGAAATAGAGTAGTCAATCAGTGGCATAGGATAGAATCACAGGACAAACGAGTCAATAACTATAGCAATTTAGTCTTTGATAAACCCAAAGACTCCAGCTTCTGGGATAAGTACTCACTATTTGACAAAAACTGCTGGGAAAATTGGAAACTAGTGTGGAAGAAATTAGGGCTTAACCCACATCTAACACCACATACCAAGATAAGATCTAAATGGGTTCATGATCTGGATATAAAGAGTGATATTATAAGTAAATTAGAGGAATGTAATATAGTTTACCTCTCAGACCTATGGAGATGGAATAAATTTATGTCCAAAGAAGAACTGGAACTCTTAATTGAACACTAGATAGATAATTTTGACTATATTAAGTTAAAAAGTTTTTGCACAAACAAAACAAATGCAGTCAAGATTAGGAGGGAAGCAATAAATTGGGAAATCATCTTTACATTTAAGGGTTCTGATAAAGGTTTCATCTCTAAAATACATACAGAATTGTCTCATATTTATAAGAATTCAAGCCATTCTCCAATTGATAAATGGTCAAAGGATACAACTCTGCAACAATAAAATGTTTCAAACCACTTCCAACTGTTCACTGAAGAAAGCAATATACACCCAGAGAGAGGGATGTGAAATGTGGATCACAACATAACATTTTCATGCTCTCGCTTGATGTTTGCTTGCAGTGTGTTTCCTTTATCTGATTTTTCTTTCTTGTAGATACAATTTTTCTTGCACAACAATAAGTGTGGAAATATGTATACATATATTCGAATTGTCAAATATTTTAAGATAATTAACATGTAGTGGACTTCTTGCCATCTAAGGGAGGGCTGGGGACTAGGGGTAAAATTTGTAACGGAAAGCTTTGTAAAGATCAATGCTGAGGAACTACTCATACATATGTTATGCAAATAAAAAAGCCAGAATCCTACAATATGTTGTTTAAAAGACACATTTAAAGCACAGCATTGCATACATAATGAAGGTAAAGGGCTGGAGCAAAATCTATTATGCTTCAGGTGAAGTAAAATAAAAGCAGGAGAAGCAATCCTAATCTCAGATCAAGTAAAAGCAAAGATTGATTTAATTAAAAGGAATAAGGAAGGCAACTATATCTTATTAAAGGGTACTCTAGATAATGAAGCAATATCAATATAAACATACATGCAACAAGTGGTATAGCATCCAAATTCCTAGAGGAGAAGTTAAGAGATGCAAGAAGAAATAGCAAAACTATACTAGTGAGGGTTCTCAACCTTGCTCTCTCAAAACTAGATAAATCAAACCACAAAATAAATAAGAAAGACATTAAAGAGGTAAATGGAATGTTAGAAAAGTTAGGTGTGATAGATTTTTGCAGAAAATTGAATGGAGACAGAAAGGAGTTTTTTTTTTTTTCTCAGCAATTCATGCAACCTATACAAAAATTGATCACTTATTAGGGCATAAAAATCTCAAAATCAAATGCAGAAAGGCAGAAATAGTAAATGCATTTTTTTCAGATCATGATGCAATAAAAATCACATGCAATAAAAGGCCAGGAGAAAATAGACCAAAATTAATTGGAAATTAAATAATCTAATCCTAAAGAATGAATGGATGAAACAACAAATCATAGGCACAATCATTAAGTTAAGAAGGTTTTGCACAAACTGTTGGAGACGAAGAGACTGTTGGAGACAAAGAGGACTACCAAACCCCTACCCCCCAAAAGGAAGTGCATACCAGCAGGAGGTTTAATAAACATCACCAAACCCCTGCCCCCAAAAAAAAGGTGCATACCAGGAAGCCAGATACGATCAATTATCTCAAGAAAGTTTCAAGTAGGCATCCTGCTTCAGGAAATCACGCATACACCATATCCCTCCCCTTATTCAATTTCCTGACAAATGATCAACGGATGTTACATCCTTTATATGAAAGTTTACTTTGATGTACCATGTATATAAACCTTGTACTAAGCCTCAATAAACGAGCTATTCTGCCCTTATACAGAATGGTCTCCATTCTTTCCTTTTTCAGCCCATCCCCAGGTTGATGCCTCCCCAGCCTCTTTTGGCTCACAGGCCGATGCGAGATCTCAGGCACCCTTAGCTCGAGACCCGCGGGTCGGGTCAACAAACAAAACTAATTCAGACAAGTTCAAAAGGAAAGAAATACATTGGGAAAACATTTTTACATTCAAAGATTCTGATAAAGGCCTCATTCTTTAAATATGTAGAGAATTGACTCAAATTTATAAGAATTCAAGCCATTCTCCAATTGATAAATGGTCAAAAGATATGAACAAAGAGATGAAGAAATAAAACCATGCCTAGTCATGTGAAAAGGTGCTCTAAATCACTATTGATCAAAGAAATTCAAATTAAGACTACTCTGAGAAACCACTACACACCTCTCAGATTGGCTAGGATGATAGGAAAAGACAAGGATGAATGTTAGAGGGGTTATGGGAAAACTGGGACACTAATACATTGCTGGTAGAATTGTGAATGGATCCAACCATTCTGGAAAGTAATTTGGAAGTATGCCCAAAGAGTTATCAAACTTTGCATACCCTTTGATCCACAGTGTTTCTACTGGGCCTATATCTCAAGGAGATCTTAAAGGAAGGAAAGGGACCACATGTGCAAAAATGTTTGCAGTAGCCCTTTTTGTAGGGTCAAGAAACTGGAAACTGAGTGAATGTCCAACAACTGGAGAATAGTTCAATAAATTAAGGTATATGGAGGTTATGGAATATTATTGTTCTATGAGAAATGATCTGGAGGATGATTTTAGAGAGGCCTGCAGAGACTTACATGAACTGATGCTAAGTGAAATGAGCAGAACCAGGAAATCGTTTCACACGGCAACAACAATATTATGTGACTATCAATTCTGATGAACCTGACTCTTTCTAACAATGAGATGATTGATGCCAATTCTAATGATCTTGTGGATCAAGAGAGCCATCTACACCTAGAGAGAGGACTGTGAGAACTCAGTGTCAATCACAACATAAGATTCTCACTCTTTTTGATGTTGTTTGCTTGCATTTTGTTTTCTTACTAATTTTCTTTCCTTTTTGATCTGATTTTTCTTGTGCAGCAAGAGAATTGTATAAATATGTTTACACATATTTGGATTTAACATATATTTTAACAAGTATAACATATATTGTATTGCTTGCCATCTAGGGGAAGGGGTGGAGGGAAGAAGGGTAAAATCTGAAACAGAAGGCTATGCAAGCATCAATGATGGAAAATTATTTGAGCATATATTTTGAAAATAAAAACTTAAAGATGATAAGGTCTTTTATTAAATTCTAACTCATATATCATGATTATTCTTATAGAAGTGAGGGTGTGCTGAGGCCAGGGGAAGAACCTCTTCCCTCATTATTAGATATATAAAACTGTCACTTAGAACCCTACATGCCAATTTATCTCCTCTTACTATCTTCATGTTGTAGTATTTTGCGGAAACAAATTTCAACAAATATGAATTTAATTCTGTCCTAGTTGATATTAGTGGTTTCTTTCATATCACCTATTCTTTTATGTTATCATGAACATCTTGCATCATTTTGCATAAAACATGAGCTTATGATTTTCTTGTCCTTTATGTCTAGGCTACCACAAATAGGTAATTGATAGATAATCCTGAAGATTTTCGGTTTCCATGATTCCGATGTTTATTTTCTTGGTCTTCATTTATTAATGGCCTCAGTATCTAGTTTTCTTTTCAGAGCCATAGATATAAATACAGAGAATGGGGCACTTAGTATGGTGAAGTTATTTCCCAATAGGAACCAACCGTCTGAACTCCATGACTTTCAGGCTAGGAATGAAAGGAAGGTCATTAGAATCTGAAAAAAATCTCTTTCAAGATCCATTGAGGACGCATAGCACAACTAACATTCCTCCCTTTCTCTCCCCCCCCAGTGCTCTCCCAGGGACTCCTGAGATCTGGGGATGTAGTTAGTCAGCATGGCAGGCTGGCAGGAAAGGATACAGGGCTGTCTCACTCCGGCAGCAGCCTTGAAGTTTGACTACCTCCAGTAAAACTCTATTTATCAGGTTTTTGGCTCGGCAAGTGCCCTTGTCAGCTGCTGCTGAGGCAGTTGGGTGAGTATTTAATTAAAATGATTGTGGCAATGTTGAAATAAAGTATTGGGAAGATGTCCCGTCTTCATATACTTCTCTCTCTCTCTCTCTCTCTCTCTCTCTCTCTCTCTCTCTCTCTTTCTCTCTGTCTGTCTGTCTCTGTCTCTCTGTTTCTGTGTGTCTGTGTGTCTGTGTGTCTGTCTCTCTTCCTCCCCTCTCCCCACTTCTTTCTCTCTTTTTCTTCCTCTTTCTTATCTTTCCATATAAACTTACCACCCTTGACCCCATATTACCATGTCTCTATTAACTAGGCAACATTCATCATGGAGTTATTCTCAAATGACCAGTGCCAGATAGTCAAGACACAAATAAAAAGTCAGCATTGCATACAGAGAGAATATGTATTTGGAGCAGTCTTTTATAGGCTTGAGATAGAAAGGTACTATGGACATAAAACAAAATGATGAAACCTGATTTACTGCAAAATTTTAATGTAATCACTGAATATCACTTCATTTGCTTTTCCCATAGATACACTCTACTTTAGGGGCCCCAAAACATATTTCATCATATAGTTCATTCCTTTCAAGTCTTCTAATCCTTTAGACAGTCTAAAATGTGAGCTCTGGGAAATTTCTTTACTGAGTGGTAGAATTAGACTCCTCTGTATTCCATCTGGTTAAAGTTTCATAAGATGAACTTTTCTAACACATTAACATGGGACCTAGATATTTTAAAATCAATTTTTTTATAAATAGGCATCCCAGTGATATGATGGACTTCATTTGTACTCAATATCCAGAAATGAAATAAGCAAGTAAAAACAAATGATTAAATAAACCAGTGGTCCAAAATACAGCAATAACTTCTCAACACCCTGTATTTACAAATGTTAACACCAACTTCTAAGTGATTCATCTTAGAAGCAAAATCACAAATAAATACTTAACCATGTTTAAAATAGGCAGTTGTGCTGGGTTATTTAATACTACATATAATATTTAGAAGCCAGCATTCCTCAGGGGAAATTTTTCTATCTTTGAAAGGAAATAAAATGAAATGTGCTACTCTGCACACAGTTTATAACCTTTGGCTTAACCATATTGATACATTTAATTCTTACTTGAGCAACATTGGAAACATGAGCAATTATAAATACATTTTGATGCTTTCTAGCTTTTGAATCCCTCTGCTTTTCCAATTCCTAGCAATTTACTTTTGCTATTCTGAATTCACATATGGCTTATATGAAAGAAAGCACATCACTGATGCATGAAGGAAGGTTCATGTAAGCCCTTTATTCCTTGGATTCTGGAGAAAAGGAATAGACACAAGCAAGAATAGATAGAGCTAAAAGACATGTTTCCTATTGCATCTTCAATGTTGGTCTTGATAGCCATCAACTGTAGTTTTGTACATTTGATATGATATTCCAACTCTGAGAAAGCAAGCAATAATCTGTTAATGATTTGGATAGAAATGACTAGATAACCATTCCATTAATGTAGAGTACTGATATGCAGTCAAGGGATCTTTGTTTATGTCCCTACTATATCACCCAAATGGATTTGATTTTTTTTTGCTAAATACACTAATCAAAGAAGTTCATGGAGTCAAATCCTTTAATTTTATATATGAGAAAATAGCCATCTAGAAAATGAAGAAACTTTCCTGAATTTCACAGGTAAATACTAGAAACAGTAACTGATCATAGGATCTCTCATTGAAAAGCTGGTTCTTTCTTCAGGTTACCTCAATCTAAGGCCCTCAGAATTACTACTTATGTGACCATGGGCATGTAACTTTAACCTCTCCAGGCCTTAGTTCTTCAGATATGAAACAAGAAAGTCAAAATCAACCATCTCTAAAACCCTTTGAAACTGAAAATCAAGAAGTAGATAATCATCATCCAGCCACACTCCAAAGAAAATTACTTTGAATCAATTTGAGTATAGAAGCTGGTAGATTAAACAACTAGTTGATTCATTTAGCTATTCATTTTTCAAATGCCTACTTTGGTGTCAAGAAGACAATAGCCCCAATTGTTCAAATAGACCAATAGGATCCTAACAACTTAGGTAAATCCAGTGAATCTGTGTAATACATTTTATTTGCCCTTATAAATAGTTTTATTTTTTAGATTATGAAACATTGTAAGTATGAAATAATCAACCCCAGGCAGAAGGCAAACTTTGATTTGGCACAGTGGATAGAGTGCCAAACCTGGAGTCAGTAAGATTCATTTTCCTGAACTCAAGTCTGATCTCAGACACTAATTGTGTGAATCTAGGCAAGTCATTTAACTCTGTTTATCTCAGTTTCCTCATTTGCAAAATGAATTGGAGAAGGAAATGACAAACCAGTTTAGTATCTTTGCAAAGAAAACACTGTGGTGTCACAAAGAGTTGCAAAACAGTGAAAAGTGATTGACAATACATTTGATGTTTGGAATGATTTAAAGATGGCACTTTGATTCAGTTCCAGAATTTATCTTTTCTTCAGTGATAAAATGAATTATAATTTCCTTATAGCTATTCTACCATAAGGAAGAGAAGGGGATTTACCAGGATTTCAGCATCCTCATCTGGACTAGATTTCTAGTAGATTAGGTACCCTCTAAGGTCCCATACATCTCTAATACTATAGTGCTTAAAGTTTACTTCAAGTCTCGGCTGTTACAGCAAGATTTTTCTGGTTCCCCAATTGTTAATAAACTTACTCCTTTATTTACATTTTGTATCTCCTCAGTCCTAATATAATGTAGGTTTATTTGAAGCATAGGCTATTTTTGTTATTTTGGTCTTTGAGTTTCCATTCTCTACTGCTTTCTACATAGTTGGTGCTTAATTTAAAGTTTATTCACTGCCTCCTGGATTTCCTGACTCTTTTTCAAGTCCTTGCTAAAAATCCCACTTCCTGATCTCCCTAATGCTAGTGCTTTCCCATCAGGAATTGTCTCCAATTTAACCTATGAATACTTTGTACATAGTTTTTTTTTGTTGTTGTTGTCTCCTACATTAAACTGTGAATTCCTGAAGATCAGGGACTATATTTTTCCTTTTTGTGTGTATTTGATTTCAGAGTTTACATTAGTGTCTGGAATATAGTAGATAATTAATAAATGCTTCTGACTGACTGACTGGATCATTTGATTCTGTGAAGAGTTGAAAGTCAATAAATACTATAAAAGAATGTTATGGTTATAAAGGAATGTTATATAGTTATAAATAGAATGTTCTATATGGAGCACAACCAACTTGTTCAGTTGATACTTAGGAGCTCTTGAGACTCTCTTGCTTTCTTGATTTGCTAGTTTGGTTTTATTTTATAATATTTTTCCAGATTCTGGGAAAACCAAGATTCTGGTTTTGTAAACTTAAATTCTGTATATCCAGACTTGACTTGCTTCTTTTCTTTAATTTTATGATGATTTCTTTCTACTCATCTGTGTTGACTCTTTAACCACCTTTTTCCTATCTCTGCCCTTGCTTTCATTTCCCAGTTTCTTCTCAATAACTTATCCATTCATTTTCCTGGTCAACAATTATTGACTGGATGATTTAGAAGTGCTAGAAGGAAACTACTTCTTTACCTTTTTTTTTTTTTAAATAAGAGATAAAACCAAATAAGAACTTCTAAAATTCAAGATTTCAAAATCTGATATCCACACCAGCCCATATAGGCAATGGGCAATTCTCTTGAGTATTTATATAAATTATATGCAATTCACCTTCATAAAAGTCTCAAAGAACTATAGAATTCTCCAAATTTTATCATTGGTCTATATTTATTTTCCCTTCATACTGCATTTCCCCAGTAGAATATAAGGCCTTTCAGGGTAAATAGTTTCCTGTTTTTATATTCAGTGTCCAACACTATGTTTTTGCACACTGTACTTCAACACAACAATATGCCAATGTATCTGTAATGTTGTTGATATTAGCATTTCTTCCAATGATACCACTTTTAAGCCCCTTTTAATGTCTTCATGCCTTATTGTCCTATGAAATTATCATTGTTCTATATATTTACCCCAGGGCAGATATCTAATAATTTAGAGTGCTTTTTTTTCTTTATTAAAGCTTTTTATTTGCAAAACATATGTATGGGTAATTTTTCAACATTGACTCTTACAAAACTTTCTGTTACAAATTTTTCCCCCTTAGTTTCCAACCCTCCCCTAGATGGCAAGAAATCTACTACATGTTAATTATGTTAAAATACTTGACAAATAGAATATATGTATACATATTTACACACTTATCTTGTGCAAGAAAAATCGTATCTACAAGAAAAAAAATCAGAGAAAGGAAACACAATGCAAGCAAACATCAATAGAGAGAATGAAAATGTTATGTTGTGGTCCACATTTCATGTCCCTCTCTCTGGGTGTATATGGCTTTCTTCACTGAACAATAGGAACTGGTTTGAAACATTTCATTGTTGAAGAGAGCCATGTCCATCAGAATTGATCATCATATAGTATTGTTGTTGCTGTGTATAGTGATCTCCTGGTTCTGCTCATTTTGCTCAGTATCAGTTCATGAAAATCTCTCCAGACCTCTCTACAATCATCTGCTGGTCATTTCTTATAGAACAATAACATTCCATAACATTCATATACCATAATTTATTCAGCCATTCTCCAATTGATGGGCATCCATTCAAGTTTCCAGTTACTAGCCACTACAAAAAGGGTTTCCACAAACATTCTTGCACATGTGGGTCCCTTTCCTTCCTTTAAGATCTCTTAGGGATATAAGCCCATTAGAAACACTGCTGGGTCAAAGGATATGCACAGTTTGATCACTTTTTGAGCATAGTTCCAAATTGCTCTCCAGAATGGTTGGATCCATTCACGGTTCCACCAACAATGTACCAGTGTCCCAGTTTTCCCTAGAGTGTTTTCTTTGACATTGCATGGTTTCCATTGGTTATCCCTCATTCTCATTATGCTCAGAGGCCCAATTTTTTCAGAGCATATATTTTCCCTGGTGGATTCTATCAGAGTACTTTCCCTCATAATCCCAAATTTTTTCTTAATTTCAGTTGTTCATGCCTATCATGTACCTTCTCATTACCTTTAACTTATTCTTACTTTTAGTTCCTCAGAATTTATATTATTCCTATGACTCAGAATTGTCCAATTGTCCAGAGAAAATTTTTCCATAAAAATTTCCTTTCTTCAGAATCTGGGAAGAATTATAGAATGTGCTAATGGCAATCCACTCTTTTCTCCTCCACCTGTTCAATCCTGGTTCCACATCATTGTGCTTTTATTATGATGGATAAGCTCTATGTATGTTGCATCTAGCTACAAATAATAGTTTGGTAAAGATGTATTATTTATCTGTTTGTTTTTCCCTGTGAAGATGAGTATTATGTGATTACTCTAAATGTTATTTAGGAGATTCCATAATTTTCTGGGTTTGCTAAAAATCATCATTTTGTCATTTATAAAATTAAGCATCTGGAGAACACTATCACATATAGAGAATCCCTCTTTGAGTTGGAGTCTGCATGAGATCTTCTTGACAGTGATGAAAAAAAATTGTCAAGCATATTTCTCTTACTGATTTATAGCTCAACTTGTGCTAATAATCATGGGATCATTAGCTAAAGCAGTGACTGTTGTTTTTTTCTGATCCTTCATTGTAGAAGATGACTAATGACATCAAAGGGTAATGTCTTGACTTGGTTGAGAATGAATTTTAAGTGAGGCAGAACTACAAAAAGTCATCAGCCTTACTCTTCCCTCTAGAATCATCAAAGTCCAGGGGTAAAAAATCAAGATGATTAACAATGGATTGCTTGCCTTTCTAAATTAAGGTCTTTCCCAGTTTTCATTTTGTCTGTGGCAGTGTCCATTCAATGACTAAAGACTAGTATATAATATATATGAGAATCATAAAATTATTGTATAGATGGTAAAGTAGACATATGGATGGGTAATTATCCATCATTAAGAGGAGTAGTAGTAATAGTAGTATTCATTGAGAGCTCTCTAGTTCTCAGGCTTCAGTGTCACAAGACAAGGAAGATGGGATGGTGGATTTGGTTTCAATGACAGAGCATAGTCTTTAAAACCATGGTCCAATTTACATAGGATATGTTGAAACTCAAATTGGCAGCTCATTATTTGTTAAAGTAATATGAAAGTCCGAGAGAACTCCTTTTAGATTTAGTACTATTGTACAAGAAAGAGTCATCCATTATGAAGGTGTGACTCAGGCAGTACTTTCTTGAAGATCATAAAGCCAAGAGTAATAATTTCACTTATGGAGATTTGATTATTAGACATTTCTCCTAAGTTTTCCACTCGCATGGAGAGCTTTGCCATTCTAAGAAGAAATTAACATACAAACAGGAAAATGATAATATTGACTGTATCTTTCTTGGTCAAAGTTAATATAAATATGTCATGTGTCTTTTGAAATACTGTCAATTTTTTACAGCTAAAACTTTAAATAAATTTAGCTGCTCTGGCTTCCTAAAGAGAGAATTACTAAGGAAACCAAAAGCCAGCCATATTGTTTTTATACTCTATCCCCATGGAACTCCAATGTGACCTATCTGTCATTTTATGAGTGATAGGCTCTGCAATGTACAGAAAAATATATTAGTTTATCTCTGATAGAAATCTTTATGGAATATATTTGCTCATTGATATTAGAAGATAGTTCAATATAGTTTTCCACCAATTATTATCTCCTACAAATTAAAAAAGAAAATGAACATCTCATGAATATGAATCAAGATGATGAATGATTCTATTTCTAAGACTTGATTATTATAGTGACCAAAATGTAAAATTATACTTTCTCAGAAGAATTTCAATGACTTTTTAAAAATAATAATGGCATCATAACATTTTATTAAGTACAATAAGCAAACATTTTCCCTATCTGTATAATAACCTACTGAATATTAAACATAAAAGAACAATAGCAGATAGCAATTTATCTCAGGAATATTTCTATTCAAACTCCATCAAAAAGAATAAGAAGAATGAGAATAATAATGACACCAAGAGGAACTTTTTATGTACATTTTCAGAATTATAAACTAGAACATAATATATTTAGAAAACATACAAAAATTAGAAAATATACTTAAACTAAAAAGTTATTAATAAAATGTGAAGTGTATAACACTCAGGCAGTTATTAAAATTATAACCTTCCTGCAAGACAAGAATAGCATTGACACATTTTAGAGAAAGACAAAAAATAGATCAATTTCTATAGAAATGTGGTGGGGTTTTTTTGGAATATGTAGAAAAATGTCACAATCATTCACCATATGACTCCCTACTTCTCTCATTTCATCATAAAAAAGTAGAGGAAGACTGTAAGTTTATTGTATTTTTCCATTGTAATTGCTAAATATAACCCAACATTTTTGTCTTTGGATGGAACTTATGAAATGACTAATATCCAACAATGGAAGCAGAAAGCTTTCTATGACCTACATCCAAATAAACTCAGCTACTGGTAAATCAACAAAGAAGTACCAAACTGATAGCTGAATCATATGGATTTGCTCATGGAAATAGAACTGTTCATGATGCCAATTTAAGACCAGGTTATTATCTTCCAGAAATGACAGAGTATCTTTAGGAAGTAACAATTGTGAAATACATGAATTTACAAAAAATGAAAACCTCTATATACTTAACAAGATGGGGCATACATAGGACATTGAACTATCCAATTCCTTTGTAAGACTGTAGACAATGAATTCCCATACTGCAGATATAGAACTTTAAAGTTATGAATTCAACAAATAAACCCTACTATAATTGAGTAATTATCATAGGACTGTTGGTCATAATTACCTGAACATGATACTGATCTATAAAATTTTCAGAACAATGTTTTTAATAAAGTTTACCATTGGATTCAAAATCTCTAAGCAACATGGAATGAAACATCTCCAAACTATAGATTTCTAAAAGAAATCAATATCATTTGGGAATAATATCAGAAATATATTATCTGTTAATTTTATATGCTATGATTTTTCCTGAAGATGCTTTTAGTCAATCAATAGAAAACAAGCTTACATCACATTATTATTTTTGAGGAATTTTTTATCCATGAAAGCAATTTTAAAAATCCATAAAATGTTTATGTAAAAGAATAATAGAGTGATAGTGATTTGTCCTAGAGCCATTTCTATGTGAATTTCATTTAAAAAAAGGAGAATAATGAAATAAATAATGAAATAATAAAAATGAATCCAACAACCCTTAAAATCAACAGAAAAAATTAGGACCAATGTTTGCATATTAATTTTAACTAGTTATTCTTCTAGCTTTATTATACAAGCTGAATTTCATGCAACTGTTCTTACTGTGAAAAAAGCTAACACAATCAGATTCATTAATATTAAAGTATTGCATACAAAGGAAGTGATAATTCCATTCTATACTATACTGATCAGAATAATATAGAGCATTGCACCATATTTAAATTGAAAAGTCAAATTGTAGTAGCAAACCCTCAGCATCTTCCTGTCCTCTTCTCCTTGAATGGATTCTTTCACCATTTCTGTTGAAATCTTTGTCTTTCAACAAGTATCACTCTTTCTATGAGACCTTTCTTGATTCCCATGATCTATATGAGATGCCTTCATTCCCATCTTCCATGTGTCTGTTTGACCTTAAATATGCACTTCCTCACTAACTTGTATATTTGTTTGTAGAAATGTAATAAGTATATCTTCCCTAAACAATTTTGGCCTTTTGGGGTCCCATTGGGGCCTATTTTTCAGTTTTCTACCATCAATATTTAAAACCATTTTGGTGCTTAACAAATCTTGATTGCATCTAGATTTAATTGAACTGATGCTGAAAATACAGAATAACTCCAATAAAGAATGACTAAATGGTAAAGAGTTTAGAACTGATAGACCAAGATTTAAAATAGATTATAAGGAAGATGTAAGTTTAACCTGAAAAGGGGAAAATATTAGAGAGGAAACATGGTATTTATTTTCAAATAACTGAAGGGTAATCCAGGAGATGAGGGAACATATTTTTTTTTTTTCCACAGAAGGAAGAATTAGAACAAATGACTGCAAGTTAAAGAGAAAGACTTTAATTTAACATCAGAAATCATTTTCTAATGAAAATCATTAATTAATAATTTGCTCACCTTCTCTGGCTGGAGGAAAGGGGGAGGAAAAGGAGGAAGGAGATAGCAAGCTTCCTTATTTTGAAGAAAATTAACCACACTGTGGGTGGTTATCTGCAATGAAGTTTTAGAAGGAATTTCTTACTTAATGGAAAGTTAAAGTAGATGAATGTTTTGATCTTAAAATGATTCTGTAATTTTTTTTCTTGTACCCCAACAAACTTATTTCACTTCTTTTTTATATATTTCTTTTGAAAAAGAACAAGGACATATCATTGTGGTTGATGAGTACAGGAGAAGCTGAGACAAGAAGGTAAAGATAGGATGTTTCATAGATAATTATATATAGAGTTTGCCTTGTACATAAGAAAGGATGAAAAGTAATATACATAGTCAATAAATTTATACAATTAAAATACATGCAAAATATATAAACCAGGGGCTAGCCACTTAACTGGACTTTCTCAACATTTCCCTCCAATTTTTTTTTTTTTAATAATGCCTCAACTAAAAATTTGGAATGACAGAACCAACACAAAGTCAGGGTGAAACATTTTCCAAAAAACTTAGAAAGTATACAGGAGAAGTCTATGAAACAAGGGTGGGAGCAAAACATATTTACTGCAACAGCTTTGTGCACTGGAGACTACAGGAACAAGCAATAGAAATAAGGAGTTGCAGCAGAAGCTTTGGGAACTCTCTGTCCAGAAACAACAAAGGAGCCAGACAACTGATCAGAATTAGATACAGGGGATCCATTCCTGGTACTGGGTGCAACTAGTGCTGATTAGCACTTCTACTTCTCATATGGAGTTCTAGGTCAGAATCCTGGAGTGGAGAGGAACATTTATGGTTGGTCACAAGGGAGTAGAAATTCTGGTTGCAGTTACAAAACACAGAGACGCACTAGTACTGTGGCTACAAGAGAGCACAGAACCCAGTCACAGTTCCAGGGCCAAGAGGAGCACTAATATTTGTAGCTTCAGGGAAACAAGTGCCCTTCCTGGATAAAGACCAGAGCACAGACCAGAAGAGTGAGCACACCTATCCTAAAACACCACATTAAAACCACCAAAAACTTACAGACCCTAGAATCAGCTCTGAAAACAACAGCATGAAAAATTTTGATAGTACTCGGACACAGCTTTTTCCCACCCAACCCCCCAAGTAAGCAGAGACCAACATTAATATAAAGTTTAAGGTCAAGATATAGACTGGAAAAAAAAAACAATAAAAAAGCACTTGGACTATAGGAAGTTTCTAGGGCAGACCAAGTCACCAACTCAGAAAAAAAAAAGACAACAATGTGAAAACAGCTGCAATCAAAATGCTAATTGAACTCAAGACCAACAAAAAATTTCTGGAAGGGTTAAAGAGATAAGTGGTAGAGAAAAAATTGGAAAAGAGGAGATGAAAGTGATGTAAGAAAATTATGAAAAGAAAATTAAAAGAACCACACATACACCTAACAAACCCTGAAGAAAATAATACTTTAAGAACCAGAACAGGCCAAATGGTTTTAAAAAAAAAAAGCACAAAAATTCATTGAGGAAAAGAAATTCTTAGAAGGCAGAATTAAACAAATGGGGAAAAAGAGGTTTTTAAAATGCTCCCAGAAGAAAATAATTCCTTAAAAATTAGAATTGATGCACTGGTGACTCTATGAGACATCAGGAACCAATAAAACAAAGTCCAAAGAATGAAAAAATTAAAGAAAATGTGGAATTAATAGCAAAAAACTATTGACCTGAAAAATAGATTTAAGAGAGATAATTTAAGACTTATTGGACTACCAGAAAGCCATGATCAAAAATATAGCTTAAACATCATCTCTCAAGCAAGGAAGACTGTATAAATATCTTAAGATTCACAGTTAAAAAAACCAAAACAAAACAAATACAATCCACTCCATTTCCTGAGATACCAAATTTAAAACTCTTGGGTATATTTTAGCCAAATTCCAAAGGTTCTATCTCAAGGAGAAAATATTGCAAGCAGCAAGAAAGAAATAATTCAAATATCATTGAGCCACACTCAGGATCACATAAGATATAATAGCTTTTCCATTAACGAATCAGAGGGATTAAAATGTGATATTTTAGAAGGTAAAGTATTGGGATTACAAATAAGAATCACCAAATCAGGAACACAGTATTATCCTTCAGGGGGAAAATTGATAGTTAATGAAAGAAAGACTTCTAAGTATTTGTAATGAAAAGCCCAGGGTTAAGTATAAATTTGGCATTCAAAAACAAGACTCAAAAGAAGTATTGAAAAAGTAAACATGAAAAAGAAAATTACAAGAGACAATGAAAATAAACTGTTCACATTTCAATATGGGAAGATAATACATGTAATTTCTAAGAATTTTGTCATTATTAGAACAGTTAGAAACAATCTACCTTGACAGAATACATGGGTATGAAATAACTGTTGTGATAACGTTAATAAAGGGAGAGGGGAGAAAGAGGGATGACCTGGGAGAAGGGAGAAGGGAGACATAGAATGGGAAAAATTATCTTGTGCTAAAGAGTTGTGCAATGAAGAGCATTTATTAGAGGGAAGGGTTGAGCAATATTTGAACCTTACTCTCATCAGAAATGGTTCAAAGAGCAAAGAATGCACACATATGTACACAAAAATATAGATATACATATGTGTATATTTGTGTATGTGTACTCAGTTCAGAACAGAAATATATCTTGCCCAATAAGGAAATAGAAGGGGAAGAGAAATTGGGGGAGAGATAGATGATGAAATGGAGGACAAATTAAGGGAAATAGTGGTCAGAAGTAAAATAGATCTTGGAGGGGGGGACAGGACAAAAAGAGATAAAGAATAAACAAACAAAAATGGGATAAAAAGAAATAAATACACAGTCAGTAATCATAAATGTGAATGTGAATGAGGTGAGCTCACTCATAAAATACAAACAGAAAAAAAATTGATTATAAACCAGAATCTAACAATATGTTGTTTACAAGAGACACTTAAAACAGAAAGATGCACAATGAATTAAAGTAAGGAAATGAGGCAGAATCTATTATGATTCAGCTTAAGTAAAAAAAAAAGGCAGGGATAGGAATCATAATCTTAGACAAAGCAAAAGTAAAAACTAAAGTTGTAATCAGGAGAACTACATTTTGATAACAGGTCCCATAGATAATTAAGTAATATAAAACACTTTTACAGCAAGTTTCTTTGATAAAGAGTTAAAGAGTTCTTTTACTATATCAGGAATTGAGTCAAATTTATTTTTATTTTTTTAATTAAAGCTTTTTATTTGTATAACATATGTATGGGTAGTTCCCCAGCATTGATCTTTACAAAGCTTTCCATTACAAATTTTACCCCCAGTCCCCTCCCCTCCCCTAGATGGCAGGAAGTCCACTACATGTTAATAATGTTGAAATACTTGACAAGTTGTGCAAGAAAAATCCTATCTACAAGAAGAAAAAAAAAGAAAATCAGAGAAAGGAAACACAATGCAAGCAAACTTGAGTCAAATTTATAAAAATAAAAACAATTCCTCAATTGACAATTTGTCAAGGGATGTCAAGGCAGTTTTTGGAAGACTACATAATAGCTATCTATAGTTATATGAAAACATGCTCTAAATCACCATTGATTAAAAAATGCAAATTCAAACAACTCTGAGGTACCACTTCATGTCTATCTGAAATAACAAATCCTGAACTGATCCAGCCACTCTAAAGAAAAATTTGGAACTCTTCTTAAAGAGCTGTAAAACTGTGTGTACCTTTTGCCCCAGCAGGACCACTACTACATCTGTATCCCAGAGAACAATGGAAAAGGGGAAAAGCTGTATTTACAAAAATATTTTATTTATTTTGTGGTCACAAAGAATCAGAATTTGAGGAGATGCCTGTCAATTGGAAAATGGCTGAAAAAGTTGTGGAATTTAATTGTGTTGGAGTATTATTGTTCTATAAGAAATGTAGAGGGGAATAGTTTCAGAAAAACATGGGGAGACCTATATAAACTAATAGAGTAAAATAAGTAGAACCAGGAGATTGTTGTACACAGTAATAGCAATATTGTAATAATGATCAACTTGAAAGACCGAGTTATTATGATCAATAAGTGATCCAGGAAAATTCCAAGGGATTCATGATGAAAAAAAAAAAACTATCTACCTCCAGAGAAAAAATTGATAATCTCTGAATTTGTCACTTTCTTTATTTTCCTTGCTTTTTTACACAAAAACTAATATGGAAATGTTTTATGTGATTTTATATGCATAAATGATATCATATTGCTTGCCTTTTCAATAAGTGATAGAGGGGCAGGTAGAAGGAAGAGAATTTGGAACTGAAAATTAAAAATGAATAATAAATATTTTTAAAAATTCAAAGTATGTAATCTGTTCTTACAATAATTATTTGGAATACCCCCAGCTATTTAATATAGCAACATCATTTTAGAAAGGTACTTTTCTAATTCCCAATAAAGTCAAATAAAGTGAACAAATATTCATCAAAAATTGTTTGGTTCACTGGCATACAGTTATAATCTCTGCTATAGGAGGAGTTTGACACTGGTTGATTCTTTGACTTTGTGAATTCTGAATTACAGTAGGTTAAAACAATTGAATATCTGCATTAAACCTGGCATTAATGTGGCAAGCCATTAGAAGCAAGTGGCTACTAAGCTTCCTGTTGACAAATGAACCAGACTGGGTCAGAAATGAAATGGGGTTATACAGAAGCAGAGCCATGAATGACTGCACTTTAAGTTTAAACCCAGAGTAACCCAATGTCCAAAACCAAAAATAAACAACAAAAATTCCTCTATAGGTGTGCCTTCCCTTTTTTCTATTCCCATATTATCAAAAACATGTCATAGAAAATTTTCTTATCTATGGTTGTCAATATAACCTTTGTAGGAAAGAAATGTGCATTTCATTTTCCATCTAGCTAAGAATCTATTGTAAAATTTCTCTGACTTGACCGTGTTGTAGAAATCTCATCTTCAGAAGTATCATAAACCTGCTAGATAGAATTTGATTTGGTACTTCATCACTATCCTCTGCCCCTCTGATTAAAAAGAAAAATGAGTGAACTCCCAAACTTCCATTTGAGGAGGACAAAGACAGACAAATCCTCATTCCCTACCAGGTTGCACTTTTTTGAGAATTCTCTGATTTGAGCCAGATATACATCCTCTTTCAAATTTTCTTTTATGTTTTGTCTTCTCTCTTTAGATTACGAGATCATTGGAGTCAGGGATTATATTTCATCTTTGTATTTATATTCCCAATATTAAGCATGGTACCTGGCAAATAACAGACAAATAATAAATGTTTAGGGAGTGATTCTTAAAGGCTAATTTCCAGCATGATAAATTAATTTCTTTCCCATTCTCATCATTCATTAGGAATGATGAATAGTCTATAGGAACTTTCTACTCATTATTTGGAATGACATTGTTGTCAAAACTGAATACAAAAAGAGCTTCCATGAACAATGAAAACATACCTGCTAGACATATCAAGTCCATCACATTTGCTAACACTATCTTCACATTTAAGTTTATTCAAGCTCAGAAGTAGAATGAAAAGGCATAAGGAAATTCTATTTATCCTCAAAGCAAACAAATTGTTCTTATTTTTAATCTGCTATCCTTTCTAGAAAAGTAAATTCAGAAGTAGCAGTTCAATCCACAAGCACTTTGCTGCTCATTAGGGATATAAAGACAATTACATTCCATTGGGGGAGATAATATGTACAAACATATATAATGTAGAAAATTAATTAGATGCTAGCATTTGGAAAGATAAAACACTTCATATAGAAAGTATGCTTGAGCTGAGTTTCGAAGGAAAATAGAGATTCAATTAAGTCATGCTGTCACACAGAAGAAGATGAATTCATAATTAGTAAATTGATGGGAAAGATACTGTTGGGGTGAATAATCAAGAATGCCGGCAAAGGGAAAGAGATAAGATACCAAAGTGGAGGGAACAGACCAGAATTAGTACTAAGATATGAACAGAGATTACTCAAATCATCTTGTTATATCCCCCTGCAAAATGCAAAAAAAAAAACAAAACAAACAAACAAACAAAAAAAAGAGAAGTACTGGAATTCAGGATATTAAAAAATAAAAGATGTCAATATAACTTTATTTAAAACAAAGCAAAATAAAGTAACCTTGCAAATAAGAATTTAAAATTTACCAGCTTTTCATTACTTTCCTGAGTCTTAATAGCAAATGCATTGATAATTCTTTGTCATATTTTAAGATGAAAAAAGTTAATATGTCAAAGGTTTTGTCTACTAAAGGCTATGGAGAAATCCAAGAGCAATAGAATACATTGAAGCCTTTGAAAAGGACACAATCTACTTACGGAAATATGTAAAGCTTTAAAATACTTTAAAGTACCAAAATGTCAATATGTTGCTATGTAAGTATCATTATGTTGCTTTTCAAGTGTTTTTAATATGTGTATTCTTCTGCATGGATATGACTTTGTATCTTTTGCATGAGAGCTATAGAAGGATAATGAATTGAGCTAAGAATTCTATATGAGGGGATATGATTGGATCACATTTGAGAAACAGAGTACTGTCAACATGCTCTCAACTATTAAACATCATTTGTCTTACTTAGATAAACTGAGTTCAAAGAATCCCTGTTATCACAAGGAGCCCTCTTGTGGTTGGTTTTGCTTCATAGGCTACATATGCTATCTAGAGAAATTTAGTGATCCCTGGAAAGAAGCAGTCATAATTATTCTACAAGGTTACATTGGATTCAGAAATATCCTGAACTTAAAGAGTTGGTAGCAGGAATAATCCTCACACAGATCTGGGCTCCTGTTAGAAGAGAATCCATGTACTTACGTACACACATGCACACACACATACACATACACATACACACAAACTGTGGCAATAGTGTGAGATACACAATTTCTGATTAATTTAATCATGCTATTAATAATATCAGCATTTTACTTAAAAGGTTGAAAATTTGGCCATCTATCTTTCTTGGACCAAAGACAATCATGGCAGTAGGCTCAGGCTTATATGCCCATTGAAAAATGGATGTTCCCAGGAGAACATTATACACAGCAACAAGACTATACGATGATCAATTTTGATGGACATGGTTCTCTTCAACAATGATATGATTCAAACCAGTTGTTCTGCAATGAAGATAGTCATATACATCCAGAGAGAGGCCTGTGGGAATTGAGAGTGAACCACAACACAGCATTTTAACACTTTCTGTGAATATTTCCATGCATTTTGTTTTCCTTCTTAGGTTGTTTTTTTCCTTCTTCTCTTTCTAGATCTGATGTTTCTTGTGCAGTAAGATAACTGTATAGATATGTATACATGTATTGTATTTGTCATATAATTTATCCTATCTAGCATGTATTAGATTACCTGTCATCTAGGGGTGGGGGTGGGGGGAAGGAAAGGAAAAGCTTGGGAAAAAAAAAGGTTTTTTTTGCAAAGGTCAATGTTGAAAGGTCACTCATATGTTTTGTAAATAAAAAGCTTTATAAAAAAATAAAATAAAACATAGAGATACATACAGAGTGAAGGAAAAAAAAGAAAAATGGATGTTTCTAAGGGTGACAATCAACTCTGATTTGTTAATAATTAATGAAAATGAATATTACAATAAAGGACTGAACCTGAACTTTATCATTTACTTCGAAGTCAGCCCCAGTCTTAGGCAATCTATTCACAGATTTTTATCTACACTCAAATCTGAGTAGAATAAAATGACTGCCCCATATAGGTAGAGTCTGGATAGAGAGGAAGATTGGAGTCTTAAAATGAAGATAAAGGAAAGAGGAAAATCTGAGTCTCACCAAATCATTGTTTATTAATCTTAAAACGACACACACACACACACACACACACACACACACACACACATACACTCGGAGGGCAGATCAGGTCTAAACAGAAATTCTAGACCAAGGATTACAGGTAAAAAGAACTTAGGTAAAAAGCCTAATTTGGGGGTATATATACTCCAAACTATGTTATTCCAACCCAGGATCAAGTGCCAAGTGCCTTCCTGGAAGGCACTATGTATATACCTAGAGAAGAGGTAAAGACTTTTGGATGGACCTACTTCAACAGTATCTATTTCTTTTATACCCTTTCATATTTTTCATAGATTATGTTATTTGATCCTTACCATAACCTGGGAGATAAGAAGGAAAAAAGAATCTCAGTAAGGTTAAATGTCTGACTCTGAACTACATAAGTATCAAACTCAGATCCTAAATCTTTTGCTACATTAAGTAGGCAGTGCTGTCCTTAAGTTCCTATTCAATGAAGTCATCAATTGTTCTGAGTTCAAGGTTTAACAAATTACTAAATGAAAAAGTAACGGTTCAGACTAAGTATATAAATGTTTAATTTATTTGAGATAAGGACTAGAGTTGTTATTTTATTAGCATAGGGAACTCTGAAATGAAGAAACTCCTTTTCCTCATCCCAAGTGACTTCTCTGCAACTTATACCTGATAACAGTTTTTTAGGGTCTGAAGAGACTAAGATACTTAACCTAGCTCTCACACTAATTATTGTTAGTGTGAAGAAAGTTAGTGTTAAAAAGAAGTAAATTTGAAATCAGATCTTCCTAGTTCTAAGACCATCTTTCTATTTACCACATCACACTGTCTATGTTTTTCTTAGTCACCAATTGCAAAATAGGTTAGCCAAGACCTTAAGATTCATGTGACACCTCTTAGCTTTGAACTAGAAGCTAAATAGTAATACTGAATTGATATAGTAAAAAGCTTGTAAAGGGGGTCTGGTCAATGAAACTTCATTCTCTGAGCACATATGTACAACATTCTCTGTCTCTTGCCAGCCTATATGAAAGAGCTTGGTGAATCTTGCTTCTATAAAGGCATGATGATGCTACATTAGTCATAGTCTTATATTTTGAAGGTTTTGCTTACCTGTTGAATTTTATTATAAAGGAGGGCATTATTGGGAGAGAGATTATTGGAGAGTGAAGAACAAAATGCATCAATTAAATTTTCAAAAAGAAAAAAAGGCATGATGACATGTAATAGCAAAGACTTGATATCTAATTCAGAGCACGTGGAGATATTATGATTCTCCATTACTCTTGCTATTTGAAGAAGAGAAATGATTCACTTGGCTACTTAAATGTTTTCTTTTTTTTTCTTTTTCTTTTTTTTTATTAAAGCTTTTTATT
This sequence comes from Myrmecobius fasciatus, assembly GCA_023553655.1. NCBI lineage: Eukaryota > Metazoa > Chordata > Mammalia > Dasyuromorphia > Myrmecobiidae > Myrmecobius > Myrmecobius fasciatus. The sequence continues at coordinate 168,073 of JAJPUD010005161.1, forward strand.
TGCATAACATATGTATGGGTAGTTCCTCAATATTGATCCTTACAAAGCTTTCTGTTACAAATTTTCCTCCCTAGTTCCTTCCCCTCCCCTAGATGGCAGGAAGTCCACTATATGTTAATTATATTAAAATACTTGACAAGTCGAATATATATATACATATTTCCATACTTATCTTACTGTGCAAGAACAATCATATCTACATGAACAAAAATATCTGAGAATGGAAACAATGATAGAGCCCATGAAAATGTTATATTGTGGTCCACATTTCATATCCCTCTCTCTGGGTGCATATGGCTTTCTTCACTGAACAATTGGAACTGGTTTGAGACATTTCATTGTTGAAGAGAGCCATGTCCATCAGAATTGATCATCGTATAGTATTGTTGTTGCCGTGTATAATGATCTCCTGATTCTGCTCGTTTCACTCAGCATTAATTCATGCAAGTCTCTCTAGGCCTCTCTGAAATTATCCTGCTGGTCATTTCTTATAGAACAATAATATTCCATAATATTCATATACCATAATTTGTTC
>JAJPUD010005162.1:0-63831 GCA_023553655.1 Myrmecobius fasciatus
TACTAAACATATACTCATCAAATGGCATAGCATTCACATTCTTAAAGGAAATGTTAAATAAATAATAGAAGGAAATAGTAAAACTATTCTAGTGAAGGAACTCAATTTAGATAAAAGTAGTCATAAAACAAAATAAGAAAAAAAGTTAAGGAGATGATTACAATTTTAGGAAATCAGACATAACAGGCCTCTGGAAAAAAATTAATGGAAACTGAAAGTAATATATCTTTTTCTCAGCTATATATGGTATCTTTACAAAGAATGACCATATATTATGATGTAAAACCTTACAACCAAATGCAGAAAAAGCAGAAATATTAAATATATCCTTTTCAAGCCATAATACAATAAAAGTTGCTTCCACAAAAGAAGTGGAAGCATAGATTAAAAATTAATTGGAAACTAAATGATCTAATTCTAAAGAATAAATGGGTCAATGAACAAATTATAAAAACAATAATTTTATTAAAGAGAATAATAACAATGAGACAATATACCAAAATTTCTGGTATACAACCAAAGAAGTATTTAAGACACATTTTATATCTCTATATAATTATATCAATAAAATTGAGAAAAAGCAGATCAATGATTTTGTGTTCAACTTAAAAAAATAATAAACAAATTAAAAATCTTCAAAATTAAACATTAAAATGGAAATCTCGAAAATCAAAGGAAAATTAATAAAATTAAAAATAACAAAATAGAACTATTAAATAAAACTAGAAACTAGGTTTTTTGGGAAAGAATATAAAATAGATAAACCATTGGTTAATTTTATTTAAAAAAAGAAAAAAATTACCAATATTAAAAGTAAAAAGTGTGAATGTACCACAAATGAAGATGAAATTAAAGCAATTATTAGGAATAATTTTGCTCAATCATGTCAATAAATTTGATGATTTTAGTGACAGATAAATATTTACAAAAATATAAACTGTCTGGATTAACAGAAGAGAAATATAATACTTAATTAATAATATCTTAGAAAAAAGAAATTGAACAAACCATCAGTGAGATCCCTAAGAAAAAAATCTCCAGGACTAGAAAACTTTACAAGTGAATTCTATCTAACATTTAAAGAACAATGAATTCCAAAACTATATAAACCATTTGGAAAAAAAAAATACCTAAAGAAGGAGTCCTTTACCTTTTATCATATAATATGATTTTAATACTTAAGCTAGAGAGTGCAAAAACAGAGAAAGAAATGAATGAAAATTGGTGTAAAAATTTAAATAAAATCCCAGCAAGTAGATTACAACTATATACCAAAAAGATGATTACTATGACCAGATGGAATTTATACCAAGAAGGTAGGGTTGCCTCAATATTAGGAAATCTATCAGCATAATTGGCCATATCAAAAATAATGACCACAAAAATTATATGATTATCTCAATAGATGCATTAAAGACCTTTGACAAAATATGACACCTGTTCCTTTTAAAAACACTAGAAATCAGAGCAATGAATGGAGCTTTTCTTAAAATGATAGTCTCTAGCTTAAATCCAAAGCAAACAATTTTTTTAATGAGGATAAACTTGAAGCTTTTCTAGTAAGATTGAAATGATCTACTATTATTATTGCATATTGTATTAAAAATTCTAGCTACAACAATAAAAGAAAAAAAACAAATTAAAAGAATTAGAATAAGCAATGAGGAAACAAAACTATCCACTTTTTGCAGATGATATGATGGTATACTTAAAAAAACCCTAAAGAATCAACTTTAAAACTTATTGAAATGATGAACAACTTTAGCAAAGTTGTGGGATATAAAATAAACCCACACAAATCATCAGCATTTCTTTATATTACCAACAAAACCCAGGAGGAAGAGATAGGAAGAGAAATTTCATTTAAAATAATGGCAGACAATTAAAATACTTGAGAGTCTGCCTGCCAAGACAAACACAGGGATTATATGAACTAATTACAAAACTCTCTTCATACAAATAAATCCAGATCTAAAGAACTAGAGAAATATGAATGGCTCATAGGTAGTTTTAATCAATATAATAAAAAGAACACTTCAACCTGAATTAGTTTATTTATTCAGTGGCATACCAATCAAATTCCCAAAAAATTAGTTTATAGAGCTAAAAAAAAAAATAACAAGATTCATCTAGAAGAATGAAAGGTCAAAAATAGCAAAGAAATCAATGAAAAAAATGTGAAGGAAAATGGCCTAGAAGTTCCAGATTTCAAACTATATTTTAAAGCAATTTTCATTAAAATAATCTGGTACTAGTTAACAAATAGATTGATGGATCCGTGGAATAGATTATAATACATAATAATGGACAGCTAGGTGGTACAATAGAAAAAGTACTGAGCCTGGAGAATAAGGAAGACTCATTTTCCTGAGTTCAATTCTGACCTCAGATACTTACTAGCTGATATGACTCTGGGCAAGAGTCAAATTTAAAAAATACAAGCCATTCTCCAGTTGATAAATAGTCAAAGGATATGAATGAGTTTTCAGAAGAAAAAGAAATCAAAGCTATCAATAGTCTCATTTAAAAAGTGCTCTAAATAGCTACTGATTAGAGAAATGCAAATTAAAATAACATCACACCTTTGGGATTGGCTAGTAACACAATAGAAAAAGGACAAACGCTGTAGGCCTGTGGAAAAATTGGAACATTAATGCAATGTTGTTAAAATTCTGAAAAAAAAATTTGGAAACATGCTCAAAGAGCTATAAAATTGTGTAAATAACTATGATCCAGCAAAACCACTACTCTCCTGTATCCCAAAGAGATCAAAGGAAAAAAAAAAGAACTACTTGTACAAAATTATTTATAGCAGCTCTTTAATGTGATAGCAAAGAATGGGAGATCAAAGGAATACTTGTCAACTGGGGAATAGCTAAACAAGTGTATGATTGTAATAGAATATTTTTTGCTATGAGAATGATGAGCAAGATGATTTAAAAAAAACTTGGGAAAACTTATATGAACTGATGTAAAGTGAAGTGAGCAGAACCAGAAGAACATTGTACACAGTAACAGCAATATTTTAAGTATAGGCAACTGTGAAAGACTTAGCTACTCTGATCAGCATAAGGCACTTTCAAAGATCCATGATGAAATTAATGTTATTCATCTCCAAGAGAAAACTGATGAATGCTGAGTGCAGATTGCAGCATACTTTTAAAAATTTCTTTGTTTTTCTTATTTTTTAAAAAATGTGTTTTCTTTTACAACATGGCTAACATGAAAATAGGTTTTGCTTGACATATTGATGTATGATCAATATCATGTTGCTTATCTTATAGTTTGGGAGAGGATTAGGAGGGAAGGAGAGAATTTGGAGCACAAAACTTTTTTAAATGAATATTAAAAAATTTATACACAATTGGAAAATATTTAATGAAATAAAAATTGTTAGGAACAAAAGAAAAAAGGAAAAAAAAAGCCTTTCAAATATTTTTAGACATGTCCCAACCAAATTTTCTTCTCTCTAGGCTACACATAATCTTTAACTAATCCTTTTGGCGTAAATTTAGTGCTACAAGATATCTCAAAACTCATCTAATGTAACCCCTTCGTTTGGCACATGAGGTTTTACTGGGGCACAAAGAATTTAAGTTCTTTCCCCAAAACCATCCAAGTTCTAAGTTTCAGAGTTGGGATTTGAACCTAGCTCTCTTGATTCTGTGATCAGTGGTTTTTTCCTTATGTGTACTGCCTCATCTATCATTCCTCAAATGTACTGAAGTCATCCTTAACTCTTTCTTCTTCTTCCTTCCATATCCAATTAGTTTCTAAATATCATTAATCTTAAATCCATAACATTCACCTCCTATGTCCCTTTCTTTGCCCTCATGCAGCCCCTATCATAGTTCAGACTTTTCGTTGCCTGTCACTGGACTAAGATAATAGTCCTCTATATGACCTTCCTACTTCTAGTTTTCCTTCTCCAATCCTTCTACAACATTAACTATCAAACTGATTTTCCTAAAAAAAAAAAAAAAAAGATATGACTGTTGTCCCTATGTCCAATAATCTTCAATATTTTTCTTTTGCTTCTTTTTCTCACTCTCTCTATAAAACTCTCCAAAATCCTACCTCTCCAAGCTAATTGTCTCTTGCTCTTCTTGTTACCCTCTACATTCCCACTGAATTGGCTTGTTGACTGTTTCCTACCATCTCCTATATCTAAGACTTGACACAAATGATCTACCATACTTAGAATGCACTCTGTCCTAACCTCTACCTCAAAGGATTTCTAGCTTCTTTCTTACCTCAGCTTAGGTTTAACTCTTTCTTCCTCTGAAAATCACTTTGTATATACTTTTAAATTTACTCACCTTCATACCTGTTGTATCTCTCCACTAGAACGGAAACTTTTTGAGGGCAGGTTGGGTTTTTGTTTTGGTCTCTCCGTTATGCTTAGCACAGTGTCTTGTACATAGTAAGCACTTGTACATAGTAGGACATGAGCATTTGTTGGACTGAAATGAATTTCAGTTCTCTCTCCTCTGGAGGAATTCCATCTCATCAATATTCTTCTAAAATGTTATTCCAGAAGCAAAATATATCAAATATAGACTGACTAAAGAAGTGGAAAGTCCATCTTGCTTCTATTAATAAAGCTGGGGATCTTAAATCTAGAGTTAGCAGAATTCCAGCTAGTCTAACAGTTTTTATAAGTGTTTTGCTCCACGGCACACAGGATGGAAGCATCAGAGGTGTGATTGAACCTGTCTTCTGACTAGAGCCTCTATCCACTATAACCTGATACCTCTATCTAGAACTAGCTTTTTTGTTTTTTCGAATGCCTCACATTGCTCATTTGTATTCAACTTATAATCTACTACAACCTATAGAATCTTTTTCAAATGAACAGCTTTTGCACCATACATCTCTAATTCTGTACATGGGCCCGTGATTTTTTTGAATCCCCATCCCAAGATTTGACACTCCTTACTATTAAACTTCAAGTTATGAGTTTCAACCTTCTGAAATCTTTTGGCATCATAAATCTAATATATCTGTCCTAGTTTCATGTAATTTGAAAAAAATAGATACATCATTTAGAGCAGTGGTGTCAACTCAAATAGAAGAGAAGGCTATTAAGCCATACATATGAATCCTTGACTGCATATTGACTTCATTTTATAATGTAGTATCATCAATGTTTTATTATATTTTCATTTATTTTGTTAAACATTTCCCAATTACATTTTAATCTTATTTGAGCAACATTTAGGGGTTTGTGTATTAAATTCCCCTGTATTAGATGACCCCTCAAACTTTTAAAATTCTATTGATTACCTAATTTTATTGGAAAAATAAAGAAAAGCTCACATAGAAAATTTTAGGTAATTTCTAACAATTAAGCCAGAGGACAGGTTTTTATAATGGATGTGACCTGGGCTCCTACTGCTATAGAATTTTTCTGTTATGGCAAGATTACAGGATCTCTTATGCCTCCCTTGGAACTCTACTTTAAGCAGGTATTTGTTGAAAATAAGATAAAATAAAATATGGGAAAGGGATCAAGAAAGTGACAGTGGGGCAATGATAGATTTGCCTGTAACTCAAAATTAATTTAAGGTTAGCCTTACTAGAGAGGAAATCTTTATACTATATTCAGTCTAAAATAGTCTTTAATTTGGGCTAAAGAATCCTCAGGTTAGATGATTATTTTTCTTCTTAATTCTTAACCATTTCTCCTGAAAGGGATCTTAGAGATCACCTATTCCAGAGATTCTTAAGGTTCATTTTAAAACATATTTTAATAATTATTTTATTATAATTTATTTATATTATATTTTTATTATAATTGGTTTCCTTTGTGATATATATACTATATTGTATATACATGTATATATATAATTTTATGCATTTAAAAACATTATTCTGAGGTAGGGTTCATGGATTTTATCATTACTCCAAAAGGGTGCTTGAACACAAAAACATTGAAAAATATTACATCGTTTGAACATCCTATCTTACAAGATGAGGAAACAAGTTGAGGAAAAAAAAATAAATGTCTTTCTCAGGATCACAGAGCAAGTCACTGACAGAAATAGAGGTCAAACAGCTAGATAATACAGTATATATAGTGTTGGATCTTAAGTCAGGATGGAGCCTTCAAAAGTGCCTTTTCAGATACTTATTAGTTGTGTGACTCAGGATAAGTCATTTAACTATTTTTCAGCTTCATTTTCTTCATTTGTGAAATGGAGATAATAATATCACTTACTTTGTGGAGTTGTGAAGATCAAATGAGATAATATATATGTAAGTTGTCCAGTCACATCTGATTTTTTTGTGATCCCATTTGGGGTTTTTCTTGGCAAAAACAGTAGACTGGTTTGCTATTTCTTTCTCCAGTTCATTTTATAGATGAGGAAACTGAGGCAAACATGGTGAAGTGACTTGCCCAGAATGACAAAGGTAGTACATGTCTGAGGATTTGAACTCAGGAAGATGCATCTTCTGCCTGGTGTAAACACTATTATTATTCAGGTTGGAGAAGGAAATGGCAAACTACTCCAGTATCTTGGTGAAGAAAACCCCAAATGATGTCACAAAAAGACAGAACTGAAAAAGACTGAACAAAAGTTATTAAGCAGTTAGGGGGCACAGGGATAGAGTAATGAACTTGGAATCTGGAGGAACTGAATTCAAATCCAGCCTCAGAGACTTCTAGTTTATGACTCCTGGAAAGTTACTTAATTTGAATTTCTTCACCTGTAAAAGGGGGGTGATGATAACAGCACCCACCTTTCAGGGTTACTGTGAGAAGAAAATGAGAGAGTATTTTGTAAAGTTCTTGCCAAGCCTTAGAGGGCTGTACAGATAGGCTATTGTTATTATTGGGTAAATGAATCTTCTGCTCCAATCTTAGGGCCCTTTCTATCGATCATCAAATTGTACTGTGTGTTTGAAGGACATCCCACCCCAGACGATTCCAAACCCATTGCCAGAACCATCTCCCCAGTTTCATCATAATCCCAGAAGGGAAATGTTATGGCCTGGGGGAGGAGGGAGTTGAAAATGAAGTAAAATTTCCTTTTCATAGGTTTCAAAAGTTCAGATTGTCCAAATAAAGGTTCTTTGGGGAAAGGAGCCTTAAGGTTTACACTGTTAACATTATTCTTTTAGGACAAAGCCTTGTGTAAACAAACACTCTAGGGGACAGGCATCCCTTCCCCCACCTTCCCATCTGCAGGGACTGATGCATCTGGGCTCCTCCTTTTCACTCTGACCGTGATTCTATTTAGAATCTGGGGGAAAAACTGACAACAAAAGAAGAAACCTTTTACCTGCTTGTTTTTCAGGGGCTGAACTACCTCCCTAATGCACAGCTCCAGGTCATTGAGATAGTCCTTTTCCGTCTGTATCAGTTCCTTGATGATGTTCGACCTCTTTGCCATCATTCTCCTTATCTGCTGCTGTTCATCCTGGGCTGGGGGCCCAGGTGCAGAGGCTCCAGCTTGGGGTGTCATCTTTTCTGTTAAATTAAAAAATGTAGCAATAAGACCTTCTGCGGAGGGCTCGGATGCCTTTTATCTTTCCCATTCATTGCTAACAATGCATCTCCTGGATTATTCATAGCAATGAAACAAGTTTGGGGCATCTCACAGATGTGTTCCTAGGCACTGATTTGCTGCCATTCTTGCCAGGCCCTGACACTGAACAGCTAAGAAGGAGGATGGGAGGTGGGAGAGGCTGGTGGTGACAATGGGAAGCTTCACAAAGGAGCGACGAGTGAAGGCAGTAGAACCTACCTGTGTTAAAAATAGTCTGTGGCTATTTCTTTCTGAATAACCCTCACACTTCTTAAATTGGGTTCACAAAAATAAAAACTATCTTTTAGAACCCCTTGCTGATTTGTTGGCCTTGGTTTTAATTGGCTTAAATGACTTTAAATTAAGGGCAACTTACATTAGTAAAGCTGAAAATTCCGAATCATGTTTGTTTTTGATATTAAGGTGGATTGTTCCCTGGCTTTTTCTATAGATAAGATGAAAAACCAGACTACATTGTTAAAGCTCCTTTAACTTAATTTATACTTATTAAGAGCCCCTAGGTTGCTAGGCACAGGCCTAGATTGGATTCCATCAATTTTCTAATACAAAAACTAAACATTGGTGTATCTGGTTTCAGATCTTGAGCAATCACTTATTTAACCTCTCTGTTTCAGTTTCCTCGACTGCAGAATGAAGATAATAATAACATCTATTTTCCATGGGTTGTTGTGAGGGTCCTGTGAGATAATATTTATAAAGCTCTTGGTGCAGGACCTAGCACATAGCTGAAGTTTATTAATAAATTTATTATTCCTTCCTACAGTAGAAAGTATACTGGCTTTGGAGTTAGAGGACCTACATTTCTTTATTTCTTTTTTTTGTTTTTTTTCAAGGCAATTGGAATTAAGTCATTTGCCTAAAGTCACACAGCTAGGAAGTGTTAAGTGCCTGAGACCAGATTTGAACTCAGGTCCTCCTGACTCTAGGCCCAGAACACTATTCATTGTGCCATTTAGCTGTCCCAAGGACCTACATTTCAAAACTATGTCTTTCAATTAATATTTGTGTGACTTTGAGCAAATTTACTTAACCTCTACAGGCCTCAGTTTCCTCATCTGCTGAATGAAGATGACCTCTAAGTTCTTTTCAAAGACTTATTTATCTATGATCCTATGATCTTTCTATTTTATCTCCAAATCAGAGAAACTGAAAAAAAAAAAAGGCAGACTGATTTCTGATCTTAGAGGAAATAAAGTAGAGGCATAAGGAGCACTGAAGTTCAAGTAAGTTGCCCAATGTCAAGCAATAGTATCACAGGTGGGCTTTGAGCCCTTACCCTCTGAGGTAAGTCTAAAGCCAGTGCTTTCCCCATCACATTGTTCAGGTAATGATTTTGTGTTGATCCCTCCCTTTTCTTTAACTTAGCCTTTTTTTTTTTTTTCAAAACTTGCATTTTTGAGTTGCTTGGTCAAGGTCAAAAGTAAAATCTGCAGTCACCAAACAGCTCTTGGGACTTTCCAGATCTTTCTCTCTTTTCTGCATACCCCATCATTGTATAAAACTTGTAAATAGGAACAAGAGAGTCTCTTTTTCCCAGAGAGATCCATAACACCTTGGAAAGCAGTTTGGGAAGATGAACACACTGCTTCTAGTCTTTCCCATTTGCTTTCTTCTCCAAACTATTCTTCAAAGAGCCACCAAACAATCTTAAAACACAACTCTGGCCTTATCATTCCTCTGCTGAAAAAACAGTTGGTGAGGGTAGCTAGATGGTACAGTGATAGAGCACCAGCCCGGAAATCAGGAGGACTTGAGTTCAAATTCAACCTCAGAGACTTAATACTTCCTAGCTGTGTGACCCTGGGCAAGTCACTTAACCCCACCCATCTCACACAAAAATGAGTAGCAGAATTTAAGGTCCTCTGCATTATCCTCTCCTTCAAAAACTTTCTCTTCCAGCCTAACTGGGCTTGGAGCTGTGCTTTTTCTAATTCCTGTGCTTTTGCACAGGCTCTTTGGAATTTACTCTTTCTTCCCTTCTGCCTCTTAGAACCTTTAGCTCCTTTCAAAATTCAACTCAGGATCAACTTCTTTTTTTTTTTTAATTAAAAGCTTTTTATTTACAAAACATATGAGTGATTTTTCTACATTGATCTTTGCAAAAACTTTTTTTTTGTTCCAAGCTTTTCCCCTCCTTCCCCCCACCCCCCACCCTTAGATGACAGGTAATCCAATACATGCTAAATATGATAAATTATATGACAAATCCAATATATGTATACATATCTATACAGTTCTCTTTCTGCACAAGAAACATCAGATCTAGAAAGAGAGAAAAATTTTTTTTTTTTAACTAGACCATCTAAAGATGGTCTAGTTGAGAAGGAAAACAAAATGCATGGCAGTATTGATAGAAAGCTTTAAAATGCTGGGTTGTGGTTCACATTCAGTTCCCTCAGGCCTCTCTCTGGATGTATATGACTATCTCCATCGCTGAACAATAGGAACTGGTTTGAATCACATCATTGTTGAAGAGAGCCATGTCCATCAGAATTGATCATCATATAGTCTTGTTGTTGCCGTGTATAATGTTCTCCTGGTTCTGCTCATTTCACTCAGCATCAGTTCATGCAAGTCTCCCCAGGCCTCTCTGAAATCGTCCTGCTGGTCGTTTCTTACAGAACAATAATATTCCATAACATTCATATACCATAATTTATTCAGCCACTTTCCAATTGATGAGCATCCTTTCAATTTCCAGTTTCTAGCCACTACAAAAAGGGCTGCCACAAACATTCTTGCACATGTGGGTCCCTTTTCAGGATCAACTTCTGACCAGAAGGATCAGTGTTTCTTCTTTAGATTACCTTCTCTTTACTTCCTTGAATATTTGTGGTACCCTTTCCCTCCAATAGTAGGGAAACAACTTGAGGGCAGGACTGTTTGGGTTTTTAGTTACTTGGGATAGTATCTAGTACAGAGTAAGTACATAATAAGTGCTTTTAAAATTACATATCTTTATACATGTTCCATTAGAATTTAAACTCCCTGAAGGTAAGGATTATATAATTTTTATCTTTGTATACCCTAGCAGGTATTAAAATGGAAGCATTGTCCTATTAAGGACAGACTTAGGGAGATAAGGAGGATGAAATCCCAATAGGGTTCCCCGAGTAGCTAGGGTTAAAACGTGAAAGTGATGATTTCTAGGGGGAGGAGAGGATGCACAAAGGGTGGGAGGTCAGAGTGAAGGCAACTATTTTGGCCAGTTTCACCTAGGGTTGTCCTCACCTATAGAAAATTCATTTGATCTGAAACACAAGGCCATGCAAGGGTCAATGTTGAAAAATTATCCATGCATATGTTTTGAAAATAAAAAGCTTTAAAAGGGGAAAAAAGGAATATATAAAAAAACCTAATGTATATGTAAAACTCCCCAAAAAGTTGTTTTTACATGTAACTGGGAAAGATAAAAATATGAGAGAGACAGAATAAATAAATAAATAAAACCTCAAATTCTGGAAAAAAAAGAAAGAAAATTCATTTGAAACAAGCTCAAATTATTCAGATTTTTCCATACAAAAGATTATTCAGCCTTTTTTATTTGTCTTCCTTCTTGCTTTATTTGAATGATTCTGGGGGTTTTGTCCATGCATTCATTCTTTTTGTTTTGTTTATTCATTTATTTTACTATTCCTTAGCTCCTTGCTACTGAGTAAATGAAATCCAAGCAATTTTTGAAACTTTTGAATCATCTGTAGATTTTTTTTTCTCTCTACTCATTCTCTCCCCGATTATCATGAATAATTGAGCATACATTGGATTTCTGCAGCTGGATCCAAGTCCCCGGGATTGCTGTCTGGGGAAGAGTTTTGGTCAATATTTACACAGCACAAAACTCATGACACAGGTGAGGGAAGTGTACTGTTCAAAATGGTTCTGTTCTGCAATGTTGAAAATAGATTTTAAATATTCAGTAGGAAAAAAAAAGGTTTGGCCATTTTAAGAATAAAGTGATTTACAAAGAAGTTTTGAAACTTCTACTGGAATCAGTGATTATATGGAACAGGGTTTAAAGATATTTTCGAGCAATGATGTCAAACTCAAATAGAAATGTTGGCCACTAAAACTGTAACTAGGTGTCACTAGGTGATAGTGTCAACTCTATAGTCAGTAAAACTTTCTAAGTTCAAATCTGCCCTCAGATATCCTTACTAGCTGTAAGTCAGTTTATCCTATTTGCCTCAGTTTCCTTAATTACAAAATGAGTTAGAGAAGGAAAGGCAAGCCACTCCAGTATCATTGCCAAGAAAACTCTAAATGGTGTCATAACAGTTGGACACTTCACACTCACGCAATAAAACAATAAATTTTACGTAATAATCCCCGCAAGCCATATGCTGACTTAAAAAAACACATATTAATATTATCTACATTCCATTGTATTTTTATTTATTTTGTTAAATATTTCTCAATTACATTTTAATCTTGTTTGGCCAGGATTGTAGAGTGTTATGGGTCACAAGCCTCTGTCTTGACTATTAGAATTATGAGGAACCTTAAAGACCATCTGGCCCAATTCACTTATCTTAAAAATTAAGAAATGAGGGTCTATGGAAGCAAAATTATGATGGAAGCATAATAGTATATAGGATCATGTAATTGAAAGGAACCTTAGAAGCCAGAGACCAGCCTCTTCATTTTACAAATGAGAAAACCAAAGCCAAGTTGAGAAGGACATCTCAATGTGTGTCACACATACTGGTAAAATTTGAATTCAGGTCTTTTTGACTCCAAGTCCAGCATTCTATTCAGTCTTTCTGTTCTAGATCCCACACTAGAATCTAGGTCTCTCTGTTTGGGTTTTAATTTTTTTCCTCTATGGACATTACTTAATTTTTTTTTTCATTGATATCTTTTGTTCTTTACAAATGATAATTCGAAAAATTGGTTAAACATTTTTTAACATTATCTCTTCCAGTACCTTCATTTTATAGAAGGGGAAACTGAGGTCTCAGAATTGGGATTTTTCAAAGATAGGAGGAGTTTCAGCAGCAATCTAGTTCATTCATTTGTGAAAGAATCCCAAGTATAACCTTCCCAACAAGTAGTCATCCAATTTTCACTTGCAAACCTTCAGTGGGGAGGAAGATATCCTACATCCAGAGAAGCCTCCTTCCCTTTTGGACAGTCATCATGTTAAATAAGCTTTTCTTGATATCAAGCATAAATCTGCCTCTTTGAAACTTCCACTCATTGTTCCTAGTTCTGTTCTCTGGAGTCTAATGGAACAAGTCTAGTTTTTTCTTCCAAATTACAGTCCTTGAAATACAAAGCACAACACTTTTTCTCATTCCTCCAATTAAAAGAGAGAGAGAGAAAGAAAGATGGAGGGAGGGAGAAAAATGTCAAGAGAGGGAGAAAGAAAGGAAGGAAGAAAGACAAAACCCTTGTAACAAATATGGATAGTCAAGCAAAACAAATTTCTAGATTAGACACATCCAATATGTGTATCTCAATTCTCCCGATGGTCTTAACAGGGCAAAGTACAGGGAGGGGGAGTCTGTCATTTCCTTATTTCTCCAAGCTCTGTTCCTCCTAAGGCAGCAAAGATGACATTAGCCCTTTTGGCTACCATATCAGTGTAATGACTCATATAATGCTTCAAGTCTTATAAAACCCTCAAATTTTTGTTGAATGAACTGCTATTTAATCATGCCTTCTTATCATATATGTATATAAAGTTGATTTTTTAAAATAACCCATGAAGAGGGCTTTATTTTATACCCATTGAACTTTATACTTTATTTTCAAAGCTTAATTTTTTATTTTTAAAAAAAATCATTTTTTTTCTTTCTCTCTCCCTCCTACCCATTTGGAAAAAAGGAAAAACCAAACCTTTATAACAAATAGTCATAGTCAAAGAAAACAAATCTCCTGTTGGCCATCTCCAAACATGTGTCTGAATCTGAGCCCAGGACCGTCAGGAGGTAGGTAGCCCACTTCATCACTAGTCTTCTGGACATAGTTGGTCATTCACATCTCAGATTAGGGAAGTCTTAAGTCTTCATTGAATTTCATTTTATTAGATTAACTTAATGTTCTAAACTGTGAAGTTTTTTTGTATCCTATCTCTTTCATTAGGTGTGTTAGATATCACTACTCACTTTGTATTGTCTGCAAATTTTATAAACATGCCACAGGTGACTTTATCCAAATCATTGATAGAGAGAGGGATAGAGATAAGGGCAGATCTATGACTGCATTAGTCTAAACAACTCCCAGGTGAGGAAGCTCTTTCTGCCAGTGCAGCATGGCACCTGACTAGTGATCTATAGTCTTAGAGAGGAGTTTCTTAGGGAAGAGATAAAGTGATTGACCTAGGGTCATACAGTCACTAACTGTACAAAGTGGGATTTGAACTCAGATTCCCCAGCTTTGAGTTTTGCCATCTTATATCATTGATAAAAATGGAGCATGCTATTAGATATTTCCTGTCAACTTGAGCCTAATAGTGCAGAAATCTGAATTCTTCTCAGGAAAATAATGATTATTGCTTGTAATAATACTTATTACTACTAATAATAACCTTTACATATCACTTTAAAGTTAGCAGAGATCTTTAAAATATTAACTTGTTGTTTCTGCACAGCAATCCTAGGAAATGGGTGCTATTATTGCCACATTTTACAGATGAGGAAACTGAAGCTGGGAGAGGTTGACTTGACTAAGCTCACATGGCTAATAAGGATCTGAGGCCCGATTGGAATTTAGATCTTAGGCCCAGCATTGTAGCTCCTTTGCCAATAACTCTCTTGCTTACCTGGACTTGGACTCTAGGATCTCCAGCCATGACATCTAGGACCATGGGAATTAGAGAAAAGATCTAGATAAAGTTCCAAGGTCTCTAGAAGTAGCACAATAGCCTTTTTCTGGCTAAAGAATGGAATTGAAACAAGAAGCATGTCAATCAATTCTATTTATGCCAGTTTATTCTTAAGAAAATCACCTACCCCTTCACCATATAGATCCTCAGTTCTGGTAACTCTATGACTCAGACTTATGACAGACTTACTTATGACAGGTCCTTAAATCTGTATGGATCCTTGTGCCTACTGGAGGCATTAAATGTAATGACTAGTCATATTTGGTCACAAGCTGTCATTGACATGACAGTGTCATGTCTGACACATACTAGCTGCCAAGCCCCTTAGTGCCCCCAGACAATTAGCTCCCAAATACCCTTAAGCTATGGAACAAACAGGGAGTTTCTTCCCACAAAGTAAATTGCAGGTCTAGTAAAACCAAAATTTTTTAAACAAAAACAATTTTGATTTTGGAGAAAATTAACAGGTATTGTGTGGGCAGCTGGTGGAACAGTGAATAGAGCTCTGGGCTTGGAATCAGAAAGATCTGAGTTCAAATCTAACCTCAGTCACTTATTAGCTATGTGACTTTTAGCAAGTCACAATCCCTGTTTGCCTTAGTTCCTGATCTGTAAAAATAGGGCATTGGAGAAGGAAATGGCAAATTACTCCAGTATTTTTGCCAAGAAAACACCACTGACTTTTGTCCATGAGATCACATACAGTCCAACACAACGGAACATTGAATAGCAACAAGCAAGTATTATAAGCAGAATGTATATATTTCAATAGAAAACAGTTCTAATGGCACTTTGAAAAATCATTTGCTAAGAAAGGCAAAAAAAAATTTAGAAAATGGGAGGAGGTATGAACATAGTATACAAAAGAATGGATGCCTCTTTGTGCTGAATTTTTATGCTTGTGATGGAATGACCTTCCTATTTAATTATATCCTTGTATCTTTCCCTCACAGGATATTTGACAATATATCATGCGCAGCCCACAAGACTAATACATTCTGGATCTGTTTCTTTCTCTTACACCCCCACCACATATACACTGCATCACATCTTCTGACAAAAATGTTATTTCAAGGTAATGCGTATAATAAAAATGTTCTCTTTCGTGTCACAACAATATTATTTCTCCTTCCGTGGTATTGTCAGAATGATATCTACACTGATTAATGCTCACCTGACAACTTAAATAGGAACATGTCCCTGGGAAAAAGGATAGCCATGAATACTTTTTAGGGTCTTATGAAATATAGGGAGGGAAAATTGTAGGGAAAAAAAGCAAATAGATTGCACAGCAAATAGATTACTAAGGAAACAGGAAATGCTCTTGACAAGGAGACTCTCATCCCCAGTAACATTAACTGAGTAATGCTTTCCAGCTTCAGAAGGAAAGACAAGGCAAAAAACATTTATTAGGTGTCAGGCATGGCTAAGTGTCATTGTTCAATTGTGTCTGACTCGTGACATCATTCAGAGTTTCTTTTTTTTTTTTTACTAAGGATATTGGAGTGATTTGCCATTTCCTTCTCCCAGTCAGTTTCTATTTCTTGCCACTACAAAAAGGGCTGCTACAAACATTTTTGCACATGTGGGTTCTTTTCCCTTTTTTATCATCTTTTTAGAACACAGATCCAGTAGAGATACTGCTGGATCAAAGGGTTTGCCCAGTTTGATAGCCCTTTGAGCATAGTTCCATAATCCTCTCCAGAGTAATTGGATCAGTTCACAATTGCACCAACAATATATCAGTGTCCCAGTTTCCCCACATTCCCTCCAACATTTATTATTATCTTTTCCTGTCATCAGAGCCAATCTGAGAGGTATATAGTAGTACCTCAGAGTAAAGGACAGTATTTTTCAACTTTGTTGTTGTTCGCTAGGTTTTTTTTCCTTTTTTGTGTTTTTTCTTTTGATCTGATATATATGTGTGTATGTATGTGTATATGCAACATGAAAAATATGGAAATATGTTTAGAAGAATTGCACATGTTTAACCTATATTAAATTGCTCGCTATCTTAGGGAGGGGTGAGGGGAGAGGAGAGGGAGAAAAATTTGAAACACGTTTTGCAAAGATGAATGTTGAAAACTATCTTTGCATGTATTTGAAAAAATATAATACTATTAAATTAAAAAAACCCAAACAACAAGGTATTTGGGAATAAGGAGGTATTAAAAACTTGGCTGGATCAAGAAATTCCTCATGTAGAACATAGCATTTGATCCAGGTTTTAAAGGAAACTAGGGAATATTTTTTTTTCTCTTTAGAGCAGGACAAACAAAGGAGAATAAGGTTGATTTTCCTCTGTTGCTGCTAATTTGACTCTAATCAATTACTTTGGCCTATCTTCATATATGCCAAAAAAATTAAAAAACCAAAAACGCTCCAAGATTTCTGATTTTTTCATCATTTTACCCTCCCATTATAGGAAATCCCTCCAGCAGACTGAGCAACAAATATTAGTCTATGACTTAGTAGTTAAGTCCCAGGGAATCTGACTAGAGTTACATAGCTAGTAAGTGTCAAGATCCAGATTTGTACTCAGGTCTTCCTGATCTAGTATTCTATCCACTATATTGGGTAATCTTTATATATACCTATGTATGTAATATACTGTAAGTTATATGTGGGCAGTTAGGTGGCACAATCGATAGAGTTCCAGACTTGGACTCAGGAAGACTTATTTTCCTGTTTTCAAATCTGGCCTGATACTTCTTAGCTGTGCTGTGTGACCCTGGGCAAGTCACTTAACCTGGTTTGCCTCAGTTTCCTCATCTGTAAAATAAGCTGGAGAAGGAAATGGCAAAACACTCCAGTGTCTTTGCCAAGAAAACCCCAAGTGGAGTAACAAGGGTTGAACATGACTAAAACCAACTGAACAACATTACATAATTTATATATATAGTACAAAGGAACATTGGAAACACGAATTGGTGGGGATAGGCAAGGTTACCAGAAAAAGCTGTGGTTTTAGCATAGATCTTTTTTTTCTATTTTAATAGAATTCTACACCTGAATAAAGCAGAAAGATTTACAGCTCAGGCTTTTATGATAGTTTTGTCTTAACCAAAGCCCTTGCTTGATTTATTGGCTCGTTTAAAAGAGAATTTCCTACTGAAATACATCCTTTTTTTGTTTTTGTTTTTGTTTAGCTCACACATGTATACATGGCAGGGGCAGGGATAGGAGACTAGAAACATTCTATAAAAATAGCACAAAAAAAACAAAGCTGATTTTTACTTTCCCAAGAAGCATTGCTTCATGTTCAAAGGAATTCTTCATTTAAAATAATCTAGTTCTCTTTCTTAATTTAATATTTTTACTTTTCCACAGAAAAGAATGCTCAAAGCATAATAGGCAAAAAAGGCACAGTAGAAAAATGATCATCACTAATTTTTTAAAATATTCAGTGTGTGTTTGAATATTTTAAGAATAGTAACAATATTGTTATAGCATTATGAAAAGCCTGGATGCTGATTGATGTAATAGAATTTTAAATGCATATTTTGCAAGCTGCTATTTCTATCCCTGAAAACATGGATCTGGTTTTGGTTTTTGGTTTTGTGTTTTAATTGGGTGGAGAAGAAAACTAGTTCTTTCTTTCAATAGTTGCTCAGTATAGGATTATCATAATTTTTTTTTGTTTTTGTCAGTGTCATGTCATATAATTGAGTAAGCTCATTAGAGGACAGCCACACACAAAAAACATATTCTTCCATAGTATATATATATATATATATATATGTGTGTGTGTGTGTGTGTGTGTGTGTGTGTGTGTATACATATATATATATGCATATATATATATATATATGTATCTAGGTAGGGTCTATATAAATGACAACTGAAGTGTACAGGACTCCTTAATCCAAAGAAAGCCTCTTGGAGTAGCAAGTATGTCTCTAATCAAAGAACTGAGAAAGAAGAATGCTGCCCACCTGATCACAGAGAGATAATGGACTACTAGAGGGAATAAGAAATACATTTTAAAATATGACCAAGTGGAATTTTATTTGCTTGACTTTGGTTATATGATATAAGAGCTATATAACTCTCGCTTTTGTTTCAATGAATGGGGAAAGATAGGAAGAAAATACTTAATATTTGATGATTATTGGTTAATTTTCTTATACTCCTTACCCCTTTCTTTCTTTTAAAATATTTGTTAGAATAGCTTGCTGGGTAGGGGAGGAAGAAGAATATATTAAAAATAAATATGATGTAGAAACAAAGGCTATCAATAAAAATATAATCTTTTTGTAAAGACAAATCACTGATATTTTTTTTCTCCCTGTTTTCTTTCTGTATTTTTTTATCTCTGTTCCTCTGACTCTCACTGTCTGTGTATATCTCTCTCACCCTTCCTCCCACCTTGATTACAAGGCTTTCCAATCAGGATAAAAGGGAGATAAAATGGAGATTTTGGTGAAGAGTATTGGCGAGGGCAGTCTAAAGTCCCAGAGGATCTCCCCAGCTCCCAGAAGCAATAACCCAGCTGCTGTCATGAACAGTGCTCAGCTGAGATGGGAATCTTGCCACAGGGAACAACGCCCTCATGTTGCTCCCTTGCTTTGTTGGAGTCAGGTCTCAATCCCAAGACCAAGTGTCCTCGAAATAAATAGCAGAAAAACAGATCCTTCTCAACAGTGGATCCCAACAAGCTTCTAAAGTCCAGGAAATAGTGGCACCTCTCTGCTTCCATCCTGGCACTGAAGCCATTGTCTAGGTGTCCAATCCCCAGGAAGATGGGGATAGTCACTCCCACTAGCCATTGATCATTTGTCACCTTCTGGCCATGCAGACCAAGCTAGAGGAAACATGAAGGTGTTCTGAGGGACAGAAAGGGGTGCCATGTGTCAGGGGAGTCTAACAACTGCTAGCAGTGATACCAGTGGTATCAAACTCAAATAGAGATGGGGACCACTACATTACATAAAGATCCCCTATTGACCTAAAAAACTACATTATCTTTGCTCCATTGTATTTTTTATTTATTCTGTTAGATGTTACCCAATTACATTTTAATTTTATTTGTGAGTTGGAATACTTCCCCTCAGATCCTGGTGGAGACAGTACAAGATCCTGGGCCTAAAGAAAATGGAATAGCTACAATCACAGAGGATGGGGTATAGTCATGGAAAAGGCACCCCATGTACTCA
This sequence comes from Myrmecobius fasciatus, assembly GCA_023553655.1. Lineage (NCBI taxonomy): Eukaryota > Metazoa > Chordata > Mammalia > Dasyuromorphia > Myrmecobiidae > Myrmecobius > Myrmecobius fasciatus. Next base: position 19,536 of record JAJPUD010005162.1, read on the forward strand.
AGACCACTGGCCCTTCCTCCAACCTAGCCTCCAAAGCAGTAACTCTGAAGGTGCTAAGTCACATCTTGACAACTTTCTCTTCCAGGTATTGTAGACCACTCCTCCTCCTTTTTCCTCCAGCAGCTGAAGATGCAAGAAAAAAAATCTTACTAAAGTTCTTGGGACTTTTACATGGCTCACCATCAGTAATGAAAATGGAAGTATCAATGAAATTGTTCCTAACAAAGATGTATCACCATCTGCCTTATGGCTGCACCCTAAAGATCATGTAGATGACCTCTGCCAAGGTGGCCCAGAAGAGAGAGGACCAGTCAGGAAGACTCATTTTCCCAAGTTTCCCTCTTATCGTAGACACTTACTAGCTATATGACTCTGAGCAAGATACTTAATCCTATTTACCTCAGTTATGCCATCTATAAAATGAGCTACAGAAGGAAATGGCAAATCACTCTACTATCTTTGCCCCCCCCAACCCCAAAGGTAGTCATAGTCATGACTGAACAACAGCAAACTCCTTTAAAACAAAAATTGTCTCATTTTTTATATGTACCTCACTTTTTTATATGTACCTTCAGCACCTCAGCATGCAGAAGACAATATATTTTCATTCATTCATTGCCACAATCAGTTAATTCCTTCAAGGTATACTATAGCAGACACACTTGCCAAATACTCAGCAGCCAAGATGAAACAGTGCCATTTTGTTCACTCACATAGCTTCCTTATTTTCTTATTTCCTAATGGAAAAAAGGTAAATTGTTCCTAACATCTGTGATGAAGTCTTTCACTTGTAGCATTTTACTCCTATGTTTCATTTGTGATTAGCAACTATTTAGTTGTGATTTCTTTAGATTTTAATTGCAGCAGCTCCTAAACAAAGAACTTTTGTTTCCTTTCTGCAACACCATTCTTTTCTTCTGCAAATAAATTGTCCCCGATTGCCAGGGAATAGCGATTTCAGGTGTCTGTCAATTTGCATTAGGCTTCATTCAGATCAAAATGGCTGACAATAAATATGAGAAGACCAATTTCCAGGAAGTCAAATAAATGGGGAGCAAAGGGAAAAATCATTTTTGTAATATTGCTGAGTGCATGGCCTTAACCTAAAGCTGACTTGTCCTTTTATATCCTAAGAATGGGAAGGTGAAGTGAGATGGGGGAGGGTAATGTTTACTTTAAAATATAGTATGCTGATGCAATACTCTAATATGAGAGTGTTGTAAATAATTACTCTGCTGACAGGAAAACATAGAGGAAAAAGCTAAGGAAAAAAGGCTGGATTTGACTCAGAGAACCTGGGTTTGAATTGTACTTCTACTACTTACTAACTTCATGATGTTAGGCAAGTCATTTAATCTGAGACTTTTGTTTCCTTGTCCATAAAATGGGGTGTGGGATCTTCCAGATCTAAATTGATGATCCTGAGAAGTTGAAGTCCAAAGCAAAAGCCTTAGAAAGGCAAATATTTGAGAAGAGTGTTATATTACAAATCTGGGATTGCAGCAAAAGTCACAAGATGAAATCAGGAAGAGTTTTCATCTCTGCTTTTGTTTTCTCAGCACACCCCCCCCCAAGTGATTAATAAGCATTTATACAATGAATTAAATCAAAGACCATAGAATCATAGGATCATATTTTTAAAGTCTTTCATTTCATAGATAAGGAAAGTGAAATGCCAAAAAATCAAAGAGGTAGTAAATTTCAGAACCAAGGTTGCTGATTCTAAATCCAACATTCTTTATGACTATTTGCCATCTGCTCGTTTTTATGTCTTAAGTGCATTATTTCCCCATTTTACTGATGAGGAAATTGAAGGTCAGAGAGGTTTAATTGCCCATTGTCATATGACTTGCTCATTTTAAGCCATCCTACATATATTTTATACATGTTTAATAAACAGAAATTCTTCCTCTGCTCCCTTTAAACCAGTTAGAATCATGCCTAGGATATAGAAGGCATTTAATAAATATTTATTTATTAATATGAATAGGTCTCAGAAGGAGGCTTCTAACCATTATATTCTGACTCACAAGTACAGATTCATAAATTTTGAATTGGAAGAGACTTTTAGGGATCATCTTGTGATAGATAGATTTCCTAGTCCATCTGACCCAAATAAAAGCATTGTATGATATAAGATATGGTTAATTTAAATTACTGTCCTTTCCTATGGTGCTTTTTGGTCCTAAAATGGGAAAATTTATTTTTGCATTAAAAATAATTAGTTCAATAGTAAAGGATTAAAGAATTTTCTCTTTCACAAGCAAACACAATGATGCCTGATAGGAGTAGGAAAAGAACTTTTACAGATGAGGAAACCGAGGCATGTTTCTTTGAGTAATGTTAGAGATGGGATTTGAAGTCTGGTTCTCTGATTCAAGAACTGGTGCTCTTTCCATTTTGCTACATAGTATGTGTGTGTGTGTGTGTGTGTAGTGGCCAGTTACACAATAGTATCTTGACTGTCTCACATGGGACTTATAGACACCTATTCTCTGATCTGGCTCATTTATCTCAACCTATTCTGTATTTCCTCATGCTTACATTTAATACATGTTTAATAAAAATTCTTTCTCTGGTCCCTTTAAATCATCATCTTGTTCACATGTGAATGAGGCATCATCCTACTTTCCTAATAAGGTGACCTTATTTTATTATATATATGTATATTACATATATATGTATATATGTATATATACATATATATGTAATATACATATATGTAACACACATATATATTATTAACCCTTTATATTTATGCTACAGGTCATGTCCTACAATTCAAATTGCCATATCCCATCTGAAAAATGTCTTTCTTCACTCATGGATTTTAAGCAGTTTTTATTAAAACAAAGCTCTTTTCTTGCTCCTTTCTGCATCCAACGGTTCACCTTAAAAATAGTAATATTATCATTTACCAGTTAAATTCATTTTTGTTTATACAAAAGTAAATTTTCTGTAATTTTCACTACCAAATTATTCTATATGAAAAGGGATTATTTTAAAGGGACATCAACTTACATATCTAAATATCCATACCATATCATGCTGCTACTTAACTTTGGGTCTGATCATCCAGCATTCTTTCTCTCGGTTCTTGGAAATTTAAAAATAGCATAAGCACTTTGTCCTCACATTTGTTAGTCAAAACAAAGTCCAAAATAATAGTTCCTATCACTTTCTGAGTGATAAAATTATTGGGAAAGCAAAGAATCAGAAAACTGTTCTCTGTTTGGCAGAGGAAGACTTCCAGCCTCTGTATCTCTGCCTGTTATATTCTTCCAAGTCAAGTATTCTCAGAGTTGCATTGATTTTTGGTGGACAGGAGCCCCCTCTCTTATCATTTCTTGTCTCTTCACCTTATCTTATCTTATCTTCTTGGTACTGACCATGTTATCTTCCTAACCTTAGAGAAACCAAGCTGCTTAATCAGAAGCAACTAGAGTCCAATTATAAACTTAAATGGGGTGGTGGGGGGGAATAGGGAAGGAGAACTGAGGGGACAGGAAATCAACAGAGGAAAAGAAATTCCCCTGACATAATTTTGTGATGAAGGAATAGCTTGGTTCTAATTGGCCTTTTGACTCAAATTGGCTCAGAATAGAGTTCTTTGGCTTTTTGAATTGGCTCATTTAAAAAAAAGAATCCCTAGAGACAGAGAAAAGAAGTTCAGGTTTCAAGGATGATTCTTTGGGATTAATGCCATGGAGAAAAGAAAGAAGAGGGGGGCTGGGCACACTGGAACCTGGAGGTAGTACCTGCTGAGGACCACTACTTGGGGGCTTTTCTGAGGGTTGCATCTTGTTGTGGAGGGCTGGGGGTGGTAGTAGTTAGGTTTGTGTCTTGCTTTCCATGATGTTTGTCCATAAGCCCCAACTCATTTCTTGGTGATACCAAAGAAACCCATTACCCAAATATCTGTAGTATGAAAATCTTCTTGGATATTTAATGATAGTTGCAATAAATGTACAGCTGACCTGGGACTGAAGAGAGGATACCAAATAGTGATCAATGAAGTTACAGAGAGTAGGCAATCTATCATATCCATCTGCATGTCCTTGGAGGACATCAGATGAAGTGGGCTTCTTGATAAATTGTAGGAATGATTTCTTTTATTTAGGGAGCAAATAAGGTTTATGACATTTTTATTAAACTGAGTATACTTAATGTTTTCTGTGAAACAAAAATTTGGAAAGTCATTTCAAAATACAAAAATAAAACAGTTATCTGTTTTAAAAAATGTGGAATTGAATTAGTCCCCTTGATAAATCATTTTCTGAAGCACAGAACAAACTTCATTTGCCTTGATTTCTACCCTACTGATCTGGAATATAGTCTTGCCCTATCAAGGTTGGATTGTTCAATCAAAGGAGATTCTGTAGGAGGAAAGGTTTGAAACAGGGACAGAAATGTGTATCATAGATTATCAGAGTTAGAAGGAACTTAGATTGACCAATCCAACCTTATATGAACCATAAGTCCACTTTATATTAAAAGAAAGCTGGATTGGTACTTCAGTCACATCAATTCCCTCTCAAGTGAATTCCTCAAGGCTTGGCTTAAGTGTTTCCTCATCATGGCTAGATCCTTGAAACTTAATCATTTTCAACATTATACTCATTTTTGCACATGTCTCATTCTCCCCTTTCTCAATAGATTGTAAGCTCCTTGAGGGCAAGAACTATTGCCAGTTTTTATTTTTACATGAATAACAAGTGCCTTTCACACAATAAAATGCCTGTCTCACAGAGTACAGTGCCTATCACACAATAAATACTCAATTAATGATGGTTTAATCTGTTATTTATTGAATTGAAGGATCAGCAGAGTATCTGGCATAAAATGGCTGCTAAATAAATGACAGACTAGTAATACTCATTTACCATGAACAAATTTTTAAGTTGACTGATTGCTAGTGGTAAAGCATTTTATCTTGAAACCACAAATATACATTGATTAGGTAACTGGCAGGAGAAAGGAAGGAAGAAATGGGGATAAGGGTAAGGGTAGCTTGTAGCACAGAATGTGTCTATGGAACAAAGTAAGAGATCACACAGGGACTGATAGCATGAGTGAAAAAAAAGGGGGGGAGGGTTCCTGAAAGCATTGTCAAATGTAATCTGTGAACTTCATCTAAATAAATACTTCTCCCAGGATACGTATACATATATATATATATATATATATATATATATATATATATATATATGCTATTTAGCTATGTATATGGACATGCATACCTATCAACATTAGACCAATTTGCATTGGTCTATTAGAAATGCATCATTCTAAATGCATATTCCTATGAAAAATCCTTAAGTAAATCTTAATACAGCTGCTGTGGTTCCATTTTCAGACACTTTCTGTAGCAAACTGTGAGGCAAATTTCAGGTGCTGAGAGGATAAATAGTTGGGTGATGGGGACTAAGGGACTACTAGGATAGAGTTAAGTGTTATAAGATAGCTGCTGGTACAATGGAGAGTTCTGGAAGTGGAGTCAGTAAGATCAGAGTTCAAATTTGAATTTAGACAATAGTTGTATGCCTTTGAACAAGTTAATTAATCTCTATCTCCCTCAGTTCCTTAACTATAAAATGGGGATGATAATAAAAACCACCTACTTACTAAGGATGTTGTAAGGATCAGTTGAGATATTGTAAAGCACTTAGCACATAGTAGTAGGTATGTATTATTAATATTTTCTCCATCACTTTGTTAACTCTAAACAATTGGCAAGCAATAAATCAAACCCTGGTATATCTCAGATTTCTGAGATACAAATTATTACAGTGCAAATTAAATAATCGGCTTGAGTACTAGCTCCTGTACTTCCCTAACTGATTAACTCTCCTTGTATATTGTCTTTCCCCATTAAAATATAAACACTTCAAGGTCAGGGACTATCTTCATTTTGTATATGAATCTCCAGTGCTTTTCACATTGCCTGGCACATAGTAAACACTTAATAAATAATGCTATTTTATTCATTGGCATATAATTCAATGTGTCCAATGTGTAGTTCACATGTTCAATCACCTTACCAGTTCCTTTCATTTTATAGAAGAAGCAGACCCATAGGAGGTTAAGTGACTCTGCCAAGTATTAGATAGGTATTGGATAGCAGAAGTAGCATTTGAATACAGGTTTTCTCATCTAAGAGCCAATATTCTTTTTTTATTTTTTATTTTTTATTAATACTTTTTATTTGCAAAACATATATGTATGGGTAATTCCTAAACATTAACCCTTACAAAGCTTTCTGTTACAAATTTTCCCCCCTACTCCCCACCACTCCCCTAGATAGCAGGATCAATATTCTTTCTAATATCATAAATCTTAACATGTAATAGTGAGTGTGAAAAAAACTTAGGAATCATCTAAGAAATGTTCTAATTTTACATAGAAAGTGATTGACATCCAGAGAAATGAAGTGACCTTCCCATAGTTGTGCAAATGGTTTATGGCACAACCAGGACTGGAAGATAGTTGCCCTTCCTGGTATTCTTTTCCCTGTGCTGTGCTGCCCTTCCCTCCAATTGAAGGATTGGAGAGAAGAACAAAGACCTCCTTCCAAACCCTGCATTTAAAGAGGATTGCAATGATAAATGTGAAATTGCACATGTTTGACATATATTGGATTACTTTCTGTCGGGAGGAGGGGATGGAGAAAAATTTGGAACACAATGTTTTGCAATGGTGAATGTGAAAAACTAACTTTGCATGTATTTTTTGCTTTTCGCTGAGACAATTGGGGTTAAGTGACTTGCCCAAGGTCACACAGCTAGGGAATGTTAAGTGTCTGAGGGCAGATTTGAACTCAGGTCCTCCTGACTTCAGGGCTGGTGCTTTACCCACTGTGCCACTTAGCTGCTCCTCTTTGCATGTATTTTGAAAATAAAAAGTTATTATTAAAAAATAAAAAGAATCTCAGGTCAACCATCTCTTTATTTCTTACTAATAGGATTCTTATCATGCCAAGCGGGGAACCTTCCACCCTTGTCCCATCTTTTCAACTTTCTTTTGTGTATCTCTTTCCATTGAATTTTGAGCTCCTTGAACACAGGGATTGCCTTTTATTTTCCTATTAGTATCCTTAGCACTTAGTAAAGTGGCACATAGTAGTTTGTTTATTGACTGACCTTCCATGAAATACAAGTTTTGGTCCTGGTATTGCCACTATCTGAGTATATCATGTCTCTATATTCGGCTTTTTTCCTCATTTGTAAATGGAAAGAGTTGGACCATTGCATCTTTAAGGTTCCTTTTTGCTCTAACATGCTATGATTGGAAGAAGCCATTCTAAATTATGAAATATTTCATTATAATCTGCTTTTTATCTTATACTCCTAAATGGGTCCTTATAAGAGCAAGTAAAGATCCTGGCAAAGATTGATCTCTCTCTAGCTGCTCCATTCTGCACTTAAGGAAGAATCTTGTAGAGATGTGGAAAAGCCCCACAAATCACAGCTCCTTATGATCAAAATAGGCAGACAACAAACACACAAACAATATCCATCCAGGATAAATTGGAGACAATCACAGAAGGAAAGCACTAGCATTAAGGGGAATCAGAAAAGTCTCCTTTATTTGGTAGAATTTTAGTAAGGGAATCCAGGAGACAGGGATGAGGCGGAAGAGCATTCCAGGCATGGGGAACAGCCAGTGACAATGCATGGTGGTCTGATGTGAACAATTGCAAGGAAGCCCATGCCCTGGATTGCAGAGTATAACAATGGAAGTAAGGTACAGACTGGAAGGTAGGCAGAAGCCAGGTTATGAGGAACTTTAAAAGCCAAACAGGAGATTTCATATTTGATTCTAGAGGTAACAGGAAGCCTCTGGTGTTTATTGACTAAAGGGAAGGACATAATCAACCTGCACTTTAGAAAGGTCAGTTTGACAATAAGGTGGAATATGGTGTGCCATAGGAGACATTTGAAATAGGGAGAGTAACCAGAGGCCAAAAGATCCAGAAATGGATACCAGGTCCTCTGGTCCCAAATCAAGTACACTATCTATAAGTTTTAGTCAACTTTAGTCAACAAAAATACAGTGGATATCAAATGTTCTTTAGGGGGGGCATATTGGTTGTCAATAATAGATAGAGGTTCAAACTTTTTGGATTAATATAACAATTTGGCTATCATCATTCTTACTCTATAAAATACATTTCAGAAGAGAAAACCACAAAAAACTTTGTTTTTTGTAGATATAAAATTAATCTTTTTATTAATCTCATAAGGAAAAAAGGTAATCAACATTTCAAAGCCCCCAAAATCAGTAATAATAATAATAGCAACAACAACAACAACAATGATAAACTGGCTCAGTTGACATCTTTTCCTTAAGGATAAGACTTGTTTTTTATCTCTAAATACACTTTTGAGATGCCAGGAATACTTTCAGCAAGTCTGATTCCTTTGTATTTCCCAGTTATTTAATTGCTTTTAAAGACACAATACTTAATTAACACAGCAGCTCCCAGAAATTTTGCTCATCATAAAAAAAGATATGGCAGATGTAAACATTCAAAAGGGGTCTTTCTGAACCAGAATCTGAGTTCAGTGCAGATCATATGACTTTGGTATTAGAGACTCAAATGTATTTTATGAGAAAGATGGGAGAGGCAGGTTTTGGGCTATTATTTAACATTCTAGAATATACTTAGAATTCTGCCAAGTACATACCAGATTAAAGAGACATAACATAAAGAGTCTGTCAGAAGGCCCAGATTTGACTCCTAACTCAGAAATTTACCAAATAGGTAATCAAGTAGGGCAATTAGGAAACACACAACATAAAGTACCAGGCCTGGAGTCAGGAAGCCTCTTCTTCTTGGGTTCAAATTTGGCCTCAGATACTTATTAGTTGTGTGACTTTGAGTTTTACCCTGTTTGCCTCAGTTTCCTCATCTGTAAAATGAGCCAGAGACCACACCAATGTCTTTGCCAAGAAAATCCTACAAAGGCTTGCACATGAATCGACTGAACTAAGTTCAAACAAGCTAAGACTTAGTTTCCTCCTTTGTAGGAAAGGGACTGTACTTGGGATTTCATTGTTATAGGCAACTCCCAGAGGAGGAAGCTCCATCTACCTCCTTAGTTCCTTTATCTTCTCAAGTTGCTTTGACACTGAGAGTCAGAGTTGGGCACTAACCTACCCAAGGTCACACAGTCAATATGTCAGAGTCAAGACTTGAACCCAGGTCTCCCTAGCTCCAAGGCCAGTTCTTTATTCTTTATTAAATATATTATTTGTTCCTTGATCCTTCTCATCTGTACAAGGGGGAGAATAATGATATTTATATTATCTACCTTCCCAGGCAGGTGTCTTGTAATTGGTAAAGTAGGAATAACAATAGCATTTAACAACTCTGCCAAGGTTGTTGTGAGGTTAAAATAAAATAATGTTTGTAAAGCACTTGGCAAACTATAAAGCTCTGAGAACTCTCATCATCACTATTACCATCATCATCATATTTGTTGCTCAATTCCTTGAGGACCAAAATTGTTTTCTTTTATTTTTTTATCCTATTTCCTAGTGGAGTGCCCAGAACATAACAGGGATTTAATAAATGTTCCTTAATTGATCCATATCAAAATCCTGTGCTATAAATACTAAGAATATTATTAGTTCTGTTTTACATTATGAGGAAAGTGAAACTTTAAAGAAATAAAGTGAAAATGATTTGTTTTGTTTCAACAGCTAATAAGTTTCAGAACCAGAATTCAAACTCAGGTGTTTTGGACTCCAAATCCAGCATTCTAGCCATTGTACTAAGATTGTGGGATAAAATTTTTCAATTAAAAAAAAAGAAATATACTGCTCATTTTATAAAGAGGAGAAAAGAGAATAGTCATGTAAAAGTCTCAATAATAATAAAAAGATGCCAAATTGATTTATTAATTACCTATTAAGAGTGAGATTATGACTTCACTTAACATTCACAAGCCACATTGATGATTATTTTTTTTTAAAGGTAGACATTAAACATCTATAAAAGGTAAATGTTGGAATTCTGACCAATTCTCAGTGCTTCTAATTTAATTCATAGGATCATAAATTTGGAACTGGAAGGGCCATCCAATTCAACCCTGTCATTTTACAGATTAAACAACTAGAAAAGTTAAATCCTTTATCTAAGGGTTTATAGGTAAATGAGAGAACAGGATTTGAACTCAAGTCCTCTGACTCCAGAAGTAGAGCACTTTCAGTTGTTCTATGCTGCCTTTCCTGAGTCAATTGCTACTACTTGCAAGTTATTGCCTTATTTGAAAATAAAAGCAAAAAAGAGAAGTCTTGAAACAAAATGAATTGATTTGGCCACAGAAACTCCTTTACAGATCAGGAAACTAGTCCCCAGAAAGGTCAGAATGACTTTAAGGTCACAGGGTAGACTACAAAGCAGTATTTGAACCTAGCTCTTCTGACTCCAATGCTCTCTCTCTCTAGTTCAAACCCTGGTCATTGCCTTATTTGAAAACAGAGAGACTTGGAAATAAAACAAATTGGCTTGGAAGCATCAGCTCCTTTCCCAGGCACATACCTTGCAATTTCTGGTTGTATTCAGTTCTGTCAGACTGGCTTCTCCTCAAGGGGCCTGAGTTACTATGGTCCACAGCAGCACTACTCTCCACAAGAGTGTCAGTCTTCCTCCTCTCCAACATGTAGAGTCTCTGTCTCAGAAAGGTCAAATTCTTTTTCTTGGTTCCCATGCTCTCTTTTCCAAAAGCTTCCTTAGTTTCCATCTGCACCAAACGTAGGTAAATCTCCAGAACTCGCCAAAGGAGACAGCTTGACAATTCACGGTGGGGCAAAGGTTAAAGCTCCCAGTTTACCTGCTCCTTTTAATTAGACAACTTTGCTTCTGGGTTACCTGGCTGCCACGGCCACCTCTCCAGGATCCCGGAACTCCACCCCTATGAAGTCATTCTTTTCTGTACCTGGAGTCAGACTGGGGATCCTGCCACCTGTTACCTGAGACACCTGTAGCCCAGAGCTAGGCAAAGCAGGGGCTGCCCTATCACATGCCCCAGAAACAAACAAGAATCCCATTGTGTGTGGGGGTGGGGATGGAGGTGGGAGTCTATGGGGGCTTTGGGATTTGTGTCATGTCTGTATTGCTCCATTATTAATGTTTAAACTTGCGATTTATTGCAGCTTACAATGTACATGCTTTCACTGTACAGGGAAGTATTGCATGGGAGGCAAACTTGGACATGTATGTGACTTTTAACTGGAATTCAATCTGAGTGATACCTTTGGTGGGGAGTTAGACAAAAACAGACACCTGAATCATCCTTAGTGAAGGAGCCACTTGGGCATGCACATAGAACAACGCTTTTAGAAACTAAAACAAAACAAAACAAACAGGAGAACTATGGACGTGATCATAACAGCATAAATGGAAATAATGACATCGACACATTGAAAGTGATTTAGTATATAATTATAGTGACATAGAAATGAGAAGGCACTTCATTGCCTTCCTTAAAGAAATGAGGAAAGGGTCTGCTACAAGGGCAAAACTGCATATTATGTGAGACTTCTGATATATTCTTAATTTTCCTGAACTGTAATTTTTTCTTTTTTTTTTATTCCTTATTCAAAAAAGAGGGAGGAGGAAGGACATTGAGAGATGGAGGCAAAGTAAAAGCAAAAGATATTTTTAAAAATTATAAAAAAAACAGACCATTTGCAGAAAAGCAACTAATTTGCAAACTGTGATCTAGATTACTATGTGGAAGAAAACAAACAAACAAACAATAAAACAACTCTCTCTTTGTTGCTTGACGGTATAGATTAAGGATCAGGTTGATTTGTCCCATTGAGAGCAGAGACTGGCATTTAAGAATTGTTTTGCACTGGGGTAAAGTGACCTGGCACAATGTGTGCACTGCTGGTGGGGGGAGGTGGAAGGGAAGGCAGAAAGACAGGGCCATTTTTTCAGGCTTCAGAAGTTAGTCTCTATTCAGGACAGCACGCAGTGTTTGCTTGTGGTTAATCCTTTCACAGTTCAAATTCCTACCCTTCTGGGTCCAGGTTCTTACAAAATAAGCCTTAGAATTGCACATAAGAGCTTTGATTTTATGGAGCCTTTTTCTTAAAGACTGAAAACCTGAAATAGGCAGCACTGAGCATAAATTACTAAGCTTACCTAGAGAAAGTCAGAGCCAGGGTGGGAATTTGGAGTGGGACCACATCCACAGATTTCACTGCTTTAATCTAGGGCACCGAAGAGAGAGGGAGGGAAGGAAGGCATGTGCATGTAAGGGACAGCAGACTTTTCATTTGAATGTCTTTCATAGAGCTTAAATTGAAGTTGTTTTTCTCAATTGCATGTGCTGAGATCTCTAGGGGGAATTCATCTAAGCTCTGGGAATAAGACTCTGGATGTTTGTGTGGGAAGTCTGAGACACCAAAGACTTTCTGAGATTTGTGCTTCCTATAGCAAAACCAAGCTTGTTTCCCATCACTACCTTTGTAAATTTTGCCTAGATGCAAGTCTTTTGTTTAAAAAAATGAGTTTTAATTGATAATGTTAGAGCTCAAGGAAAGAGTAAAGACTGATGGGTTGGGAATTCTTTGGCCAAGGCAACCCATGAAACAGAGCAAAATATAAAATAACTCCCCAGTCAATAAGTAAACAAATATTTATTAAGTGCTTACTGTGTACCAGCATTATATAGTTCCCTTCCCTCCCCCCATATGCAGACGAGTCTGGGGAGCATGTTTCATCATTAGTCTTTTGGAATCATGGTTGGTCATTATGTTGATCAGAATTCCTAAGTCTTTCAAAGTTGTTTATCTTTATAATGTTGCTGTCATTGTAAAAATGTTTTCCTGGTTCTGCTCATTTCACTCTGCATCAGTTCATGTAAGAGTTCCTAAGTTTCTCTGCAACTATCCAAGTCATAATTTCTTATAGCACAATAGTATTCCTTCACATTTTTAAGCCATAACTTGTTTAAGCATTCCTAGGTTCTCATATTTTTGCCTTCTCAAAGGAAGTATTTATATTACTATATATCCTTAGTTTGAGCTTGTTTTGCTTAGCCCTAATTCCCTCTTCACCCTTCTTTCCTTTCCTTCCTATTCCCCTGATGAGTGAAATATATACTGTACCTAACTCTTTGTGTGTATATTTATATTCTTCCCTCCTTTGACCATTTTATATGAAAGTGAGGTTTGTGTCAAGTGCTTACCTCCTTCATTTCTTGTATAGACTTCTACTTGCACAGTCCAATTTTGTGAGATAATTTCTTTTAAATGGTTTCTCCCCTTCCTCTCTAGTATATTATTCTTCCCCCTTTTTTTTTCCATTTTGCTTTTAAGATCATCAAAATATAATGAATTCATTCCTTGTCTTTGTCTAATTAGACTTCCTCTATAACCCCTGATATGTTAGGGCTCAGAAGGGGCACTTTGTAACACCTCCTCAAATTTGAAGATAAATTGTTTATCATTGTTTAGTTCTTTATGATTATTCACTTATGTTTATCTTTTTATGTTTCTCTTAATTCTTTGAATTTCAAATTTCCACAGCTCTGGTGTCTTTATCAAGAATGCTAAGAAGTTCTCTATTCCATTAAAGATGCATTCTTCCTTCCTAACTCCTCACCATCTTAATCTTGCCTATAAGCCTATGTATAAACTTTGCTTTCTGGAATATTATGTTCCAAGATCTCTACTTCTTTGTAAATTGACAGGGGAAAGGGGGATGGCATGAAAATCCATGCTATTCTTTTTATTAATAGTGGTACATTTTCAAAACAAAAATGTTGAATGATGAAGATGACTAGTTTGATTCTTAACAGAGAAACTGGCCACTAACATAAAAATGATGGGAACTTGAGGAAAAAGGGAGTCCTTTATCTCAGTGTGCCTGATAAAGGGAATGAATAGACTTTATCTAAAAACAACAGTGAGAAGACATCTGGGTGATGTAGTGGACAGAGTCCTAGGTCTGGTGTCAGGAAAACCTGAGTTCAAATATGGCTTCAAACACTTCTTAGCTGTCACTTAACCCTGTTAGCCTCAGTTGCCTCACCTATAAAATGAGCTGGAGAAGAAAGTATCTTTGCCAAAAAAAAAAAAATCCCAAATGGGTTTATGAAGAGTTGGATACAACTTAACTGCAAAAGGAAAACATTATTCAGTATATTTGTGTGGTCACAAAATTAACTTGGAGAAATTTTTATTGAATTTTAAGTTGCCTTTTGTCTTTTTGATACCTATAGTATAAAGAAATATAATCTATTGAATAAAATCATTAAAACTAAAAGAATAATCTGCTGAATCCCATTTTACGGGCTGAAGTTAAATGACATGTCCGAACTCACACAGCTAAAATAATACTTAGGACTAGAACTCAGTTCTCTCAAATGTCTAATCTAATGTTGTTCATTGTAGTAGATCTGATTCTGAAAACTTATGCTTTATTTTACATAAATATGACTTAAATACATAATTTTTATTACTATATTGGCTTGACAGGCATTGACAAGTAACAATCTTGTCAATGAATGATAAATGGATGGGATAAATCACTGGGAGAGATATAAACTGTCTTTTTTTTCATCTTGAAGGAGGTAATCTCAATAATGATACTTTTAGACAGCTTTTGGGAATGAAATTTTCATGATTTTCAAGTTTGGTGGGAAGAAAATTTTTTGAGAATAAGGAAGTGGGAGGGTAGAAAATTTTTACACATTTAGGATGTAAATTGTCTTTGATGGAGAGCAACTGAACAAATGAAAAGAGCAGCAACGTAAAACTCAGAAATCTTTGGGAGACAATGCAAGGGACCAAATCGGGACAATGAATATATTGGGAGATGTTCAATCTGGTAGGAGATGAACTACGATATCTATAGGATAGTGGGAACTTGATTCCAGACCATTAATATGGAGGATAGAGTGGTGCCAGGGAGTAACTATTTTCATTTTGTGGGAGGAAGGGTATACTGGACTTTTCTAAGTCACCTGGTAGTGGTTAGAAGTAGGGCAGCTACTCATAGACCCAAATCTTGATCAGCGTAGAAACTGCTCTTCTTTGAGGGGTTTACTATTACCGTGTCAGATTTGGTGCAGAGAGCCTTTTTCTCTGAGCTTACTGAAGCTCAGAGCCTCAGAGCTTGAGATCCAACAGCCTTGGGCATCCAAATAGTAGAGATTATAGGTTTGTGCCATCATTCTCATTTTCCAAAGGGAATCAGTGAAGATCATTTTGAGCACAAAATATAACATTTGCATTTTACACACACACGTGTGTATATACATGCATGTATATATAAGTGATATATACATATGTGCATGTATACACCAAAAATGCACACATCTATATACATATGCATATGTGAATACATATACAAAAGTAAAAGTACCTACATGTACATATACACCACGTATATACACACGTTTGCATTACTTTAGAGACAAATGAAGGACAATATAAATCTAACTAATAAATTTGAATATCAATATGTTAAAAATCCAGTAAAAATGGGGGGAGGTAATCCTCTTTAATATTAAATTTAATTAATCTAGGAGAATAAACTTGGATTATTTGTATAGTTTCCTTTCATCTAGATACAAAATTCAGGACAGAAAATGTTGAGGGCTCTTCAGGCTTGAAGCATGCATTTGACTTTACATACAAACATATTCATTTATGTGTGTGTGTACATATATACATATATACAGGCATGTGTATTTATATTTGTATACATACACACATATATACACATGCACGGAAACATGAATATACATATATAAATATATATGCCCTTCTCTGAGCCTGCCTGACTCTAAGGCAGAGATGCCCTAGAGGGCTTTCTGAGCTTACCCAGTTTGCTTGATGGAAAGCCCTAGTCCCCTACTGATTGGGTGGTAGGGATGTCTTTGATTGACTATCTTCATCTTTTAAATTGGAGACAAAATTGTTCTCTTATTCTATTGATTTTTTATCTGCTTCATCCAGAAGATAAAGATCCTGGCTCACCCACAGTGAACCCACCATGACCTGAACTGGTGAGAAGGGGAGGATCATCCTTCCCCAGCCCAGAAATGGGCCTCTGAGTGTTTTTCCCCCTTTTTTCTGTTCCGTGTTGTTTGTCCTTCTCAGTTTCAAGTGCCTGTGGTGATCTTCACAGAATTTGGGAGTTCAAGCCATGATGAAGTTGGAACCAAGATGGTAGAACAGTTGGAATAGAAACCCTGAGAAGCTGAGGTGCTTGGGACTCAAGTCTTAGGTGGATTTTAGGCTAGCTATCATTTGAGTTTGGATAATGCATAATGGCCTTTATATGATTTATTCTTTATTTTATGTGCTTATTTAAGTATTCATTTTTGTTGTTCATTATTAAGTGGCATTACAGTAACACGGTTAATGTGCGTTATTAAAGTCATGAAAACAATAGTTTAAGTTTGGTCCTTTCCAATGATTACCTGTGAGATACTGAGATATCACATCTTCTCTTTGAGTCTCAGATATCTAGGAATTATCTAGTGAAGAATAGACAAGTTGTAATCTATGTGGGTGGAGAGAATTCCTGCATGAGGGAGTGATTCCCTATTTGGACAAAATGATAATTCCTTTGTGCATTAAATTCATAATTTAAAAGATTCTAGCCAGAAGTGTGTTGGAATCAGCTTGTATGAGATCTTGAAAACTGTTAAATTTTCAGTGCATACAATATATACCTTGGAACTTGGTAAACTCTACAAATCAGATTTATTAATTTATTATTTATTATTTTGGTGATTGTCTAGACTTAGCAAAGTGATAAAGGGAAATATTAACAATTCAGAGAAAGCTTAAAAGGGGAGGAAATATTAATAATGTAGAAAAAGCTTTAAAATGTGTCATCCATATTTTTTCAGTCAGTTGTGAAACATTTACCAGCATTCTTTCCTCCCTCCCTCTCTTCTTCTCTCCTTTCCTTCCTCCCTCTCTCCCTTCCTTCCTTCCTTCCTTCCTTCCTTCCTTCCTTTCTTCCTTCCTTCCTTCCTTCCTTCCTTCCTTCCTTCCTTCCTTCCTTTTCCTGTCTCTTTCTGTGTGCCTCTTTTCTCTTGTCTCTCACTCTCCAGACATGAGGGAGCTCATTAAATTTGCTATAGATAGATCCTTGTACCATTCTGACCTTGGTTCATGGCAAGCAAGGAAATTTGGGGATAAGGAAGGAAAGGGGATGTTGTGGGTAATTGTGAAGAACCCAATTTTAATTCCTGAGGCCAAATAGCATTTTTATGAACAGAATGAGTTTTCAAAAATTATTCACCATGTCAAAAATTGTAGTCTCATAATCAGTCTTTCCTCTCTGATTCTATGTGATACGCAGCAAACAATTTAACCTCTCCCCCACTTTCTATTTTTAATTCAAATTTTTACATAAATTTATTTTATTTTTTTAAATTAACAAGTATCTATTTTTTTCTCTCTCACATCTCTCCCAATTGAAAAAATGGAGAAAAACAAAACTCTTGTAACAAATATGCATTGTCAAGCAAAATCTGCCTCAGTTTCTTCATTTCTCAGGAGTATAGATAGATCATCTCAGTGATTATAAAGCATTTTGAGAAGAAGAGATCCTACACATCTAGGTGAGTTTTATTAAATTCAAAATTACAGTTTCCATAGTAACTGTAACTAGGCCAAGTTGCACTCAGGGTAAGACACAGATTGAACGTACAACTGCGATAAGCATTCATCCCATTACAACCAACTATGTTACAGGTGAATGCTTGTTAGGTTGCTGCTGAGCAGAAACTTTATAAGAGAGGTGCCTAAAATTGCCTTTGGAAGAGTCATACCCTCATTCATTTTGACATTCAGACTTTAATAAGATTTGATGTACATTAAGTAATTTGGGAGCTGGTTGGTTCTTTCCTGCTAAAAGCTAGGGATATTTTCTCTTGGGATCTTAAGTCTAGAGCTCAAAAGGAGCTCAGAGGCCATCTAATCTAAGCTCTTCCCTTTTACAGGCCAAGGAAACGTAGTGCCTTGTTAAAGGTCACACAGATGGTTAAATGACAGACAGGATCTAAATCCAGGTTTTTGGCTTCAGAGTCAGAATTTTTTTAACTGTATACTGCCATACCAATAATCCCTCTCATTGACATTTTAACCAGAATTTAGGTCTAGACCAGATTAGGTCTGTTACATTTTCTCCATTAATTAAATCCCCCTTGTTTAGCATTCTTCCTGTCCTACACTTTCTGGTTTCTTAATCTCTATCACTAGCAGTTAAGTGCTGCAGTGAAGGGAGAATCAGGTCTGGAGTTAGGAAGAACTAAATTCAAATTTAGCCTTACATACTTGTGACTTGTGATAGCTATGTGACCCTGGGCAAGTCACTTAACCCTGTTTGCCTCATTTTCCTTATTTGTAAAATGAACTGGGGAAGGACATAGCAAACTACTTCAGTTTCTTTGCCAAGAAAACCCCAAATGTGGTCACAAATTGTAAAATATGACTGAACAACAATAATCATTCAATATGACTATGCTATCCATTAATCCTGTTGAGGCACTATCCCATCCCCATTTAGCTCAGCCCCTTTTCTCTCTGAGTTAAGATCAAGCTTCTATTTTCCCCTCTTGGCTCTAAAGTCCAGATAATCTACTTTCTTATTCCTCTGACATAATATTCCATCTCTCTTTTTTCCATGTTTTTAAGTGTTACCCAGAACTAGAATGCACTCCTCTCCTTGCTTTGAACTCTTAGAATCTTTAGTTTTCTTCGAAGATCAGCTCAAATATCACCTCCTATATCAACAATCAAACAATAAACATTTATTAAGATACTGGTACTGTACTAAGTGCTGGGATATTAAAAAAAAGGCAGAAGACAGAACTCTGTCCTCAAGGAGCTTACAATGTATGCAAAACAAACTATATATAGAATAAATAAGAAATGATTAATGAAGGAAAAACACTAGAATTAAGAGGAATTAGGAAATGCTTCCTGTAAAAGATGGGATTTCAATTGAGACTTAAAAGAATCCAAAGAAGTTAGTAGGTGAAGTTGAGGAAGGAGAGTATTCCAAGCATGGGAGACAAACAGGAAAAAACATCCATCAGCAAGAATTGGTGGGTCTTATCTGTAGAACAGTCAGGAGACCAGTATCACTGTTATGATGAGTATATTTCATGGAGTAGCCTTAAGAAGACCAGAAATAGGCTACAGAATGCGGGTGGAGGAGGCGTTTGATTATGAAGGACTTTGAATGCCATACAGAACATCTTGTATTTGATCCTGAAGGTAATAGAGAGCCATTAAGAATTTGTTGAATTGGAGGTGATATGGTTAGATCTGGACTTTAGGAAAATCACTTTAGTGGCCAATTAGAGGATCGATTCAAGTAGGGAAGAGACTTGAGATAGGTAGCAGGCTACTTCAATAAGACCAGGTGTGAGATGATGAAAGCCTGCACCGAAGTGGGGGCAGTGTCAAAGGAGAGAAAGGGATGGTGTATTAGAAAGATATTGCAAAAGCAAAACCACCAGACTTTGACAAGGTATTGGTTATGGGGGGTTAGAAGCAATGAGGAGCACAGGATGATTCCTGAATTGTGAGCCTAGTCCTTCAGGCAAAAATTTCTTGGGCAAAAAGCAGTCAGAAGTGGAAAAAGTTTAAGAAGCCTGCATCTAGGAATCCTTTAATTCCCCAAGTTGTTCATACTTCCCCCCAAAAAAATTACTATTTATTTTGTACATATTTCCTAGATACTTATATTGTCCTAGGGTATTCTTTAAAGGAATGTAAGCTCCTTAAAGGCAGGGATTTTTATCTTTGAATCCTCAGAGTCTGGCACATAGGCTTAACTATGGCACCTAATGGTGCTTAACAAATGCATGTTAATTGAAAAACTAATTCTATTCTTTTCTATTGTATTCTTTTGGACTCATCCTCCGTGCTCACTGCTTTCTTGAATTTCCATTGAAGATACAACTCTCCCTGCCATCATGATCTCTTTAAGCCCACACCAGTTCATGGTGCCCAAGACAATCTCTTCTGCCCCCTTATTGTCACCCCTGTGCCACACAGTCCAGCTCCTTTTGATCTGCCATGTTCTTCCATTAAAATGTAAGCTCTTTAAGGGCAATTCCCCCGCTGAGGCAATTGGGGTTAAGTGACTTGCCCAGGGTCACACAGCTAGGAAGTGTTAAGTGTCTGAGACCAAATTTGAACTCAGGTCCTCCTGACTTCAGGGCTGGTGCTCTATCCACTGCGCCAACCTAGCTGCCCCTGATTACCTTCTTTCTTAATGCAAGTGGCCTTAAAGGGCCGAAAAAAGTAATTGATTAGTCTGCTCTATCAGGAAGTTACATGTCCAGAAAAAGGAAGATTTAATTCTTTAAAACTTTCATGTTGAGAAAGTATCAATTTACCTTAGTAGAAGGAATTTCTTCACTGGATACTCCTTAATAAAATGAAGTCAGAATACAATCTAGAAAAGAGAAGGAGGATAAAGGGAGAGGAAAAAGGAGGATGAAGGGAGAGGAAAAAGAAGGAGGAGGAGGAGGAAAAAGAGGAGGAGAAAGAAGAAAAACAACAATATTTGTAAAGCACTTACTCTGAACTAGGCTCTGTGCTAAGCAATTATCTCATTTTCCCATTTAATCCTCACAACAACCCTAGGGGAGAGGTATTATTACCATTCCCATTTTATGGATATTGAAATTTAGGCTGAGGAATTAAATTACTTGTCCTAAACTACATAGCAAAATTTGAATTCAAGTCTTCCTGCTTCCAGGTCCAGAGAATTATTGACTACACTACCTAGCTGCTAGGCTCAGTGTGTGACAAGAAATGCATATCTGCAACTATATAGTTTTAACTTCAGTTTCCAGATAATTTGTACCCAGATATTTCTTCATATTGAAGTAAAAACTGAATTGCAAATGTCTGACTGGACTTTAAGTCCTCTTTAGAGGACTCAATGAAGCATGGATAAGAAGGGAAAGGGAAAGGTTAGGATCCCTCAAATTCTTATCCCCTGAGATGTGATGGCAAATATAATTACAAAACAATGAAGTGAACTTTCTGCTTGAGAGTTGTCCCAGGTTGCATTTTTATCATACAGGGTAGGGATAAAAACTAGACAAGTAGTTTCATTGATAGAGAGAATTCCCAGATGAGGAAACTCCATCTTACAAAACAGTACCTTCTCTGCAATTTATATTCTTAGCTGAATAGAAAAATGAAAAGACAGATGACTTGCTCAGCATCACATAGCCAGGATATATAAGAAGACTTGAACCCAAGTCTTGCTGGCTCTGAATCAGCTCTCTATCTATTATGCAGTCTCTTAGAGAGTATTAAACGTCACTTAAGTCTCAGTGTTCACTAAACCCCATTTCATATTCTAGCATTGCTTCTAATTTTAGAAACTCCTTTCCAAACAAATGGATCTCTGGGATGCTTTTATTCATTAGAGGATGAACTCACCAAGGTCTCATATCTCCCATTAATGATGGATAGAAGAGCAGTGTTTTCTTGGCAAATATAGAGCTAACTAATTCCCTCCCGGCAAACTATCTTCCCTTACTTTAAAAGTATTTTCCACACCCTTTTTATGTGCTCAGCAAAAGAATAAACAACACAACAGACCTTCAAAAAAAAAGATAATCTAAAATCAAGTCTGATTTTTAGTCCCAGTCTAAAACAAAAATAGGCTATGAAGATAATTATGAAAATCTGAGTAAGAATAGAATCAAAAGACTTTTTATTTTTTAATTTACCCAGTTTAGGAGTCTTGTGTCATAGAAATGGTAGGAGATGAAAAAAATATTAACCAAACTAATAAAAACCATATGATTATCTCAATAGATGCAGAAAAAGCATTTGATAAAATGCAACACCCATTCCTATTAATAACATTAGAGAGTATAGGAATAAATGAACTTTTCCTTAAAATGATCAGTAGAATATAGTTAAAACCATCAGCAAACATCATATGTAATGGGGGCAAATTAGAACCATTCCCAACAAGATCAGGAGTGAAACAAGGTTTTCTACTGTCACCATTACTATTTAATATTTTATTAGAAATATTAACTCTGGCAATAAAAGAAGAAAAAGAGATTAAGTGAATTAGAGTAGGTAATGAGGAAACCAAATTATCACTCTTTGCAGATGATAGTATATGTAGAGAACCCTAGAGATTCAACTAAAAAAACTATTAGAAACAATCCCCAACTTTAGCAAAGTTGCAGGATACAAAATAAATCTACATAAATCATCAGCATTTTTATACATCACCAACAAAGTCCAATAGCAAGAGATACAAAGAGAAATTCCATTTAAAATAACTTTTTCTGTCTCATAAGGGGGCAGTCAGGAATTATATGAACACAACTACAAAACACTTTCCACACAAATAAAAGTCACACCTAAACAATTGGAAAAATATCAAATACTCTTGAATAGGTCAAATGAATATAATAAAAATGATAATACTGCCAAAATTAATCTATTTATTTAGTGCTGTACCAATCAAATCCCCAAGAAATTATTTTATAGACCTAGAAAAAATAATAACAAAGTTCATCTGGAAGAACAAAAGGTCAAGAATTTCAAGGGAATTAATGAAAAATGCAAATAAAGGTGGCTTAGGTGTACTACATCTAAAACTATATTATAAAGCAGCAGTCATCAAAACTATTTGGTCCTGACTAAGAAAGAGACTAGTTGATCAGTGGAATAAGTTAGGTTCGCAGGACAAAATAGTCAATGACTATAATAATCTAGTGTTTGACAAACCCAAAGACCATACTTTGGGGATAAGAATTCACTATTTGACAAAAATTGCTGGGAAAATTGAAAAACAATATGCCAGAAACTAGGCATTTACCCACATCTAACACTGTATACCAAGATAAGGTCAAAATGGATTTGTGATCTAGACATAAAGAATGACATCATCAACAAATTAGAAGAACATAGGGTAGTTTACCTTTCAGATCTGTGCAGGCAGAAGAAATTTGTGACCAAAGAAGAACTGGAGATCATTATTGATCACAAAATAGATAATTTTGATTATATTAAGTTAAAAAGTTTTTGTACAAACAAAACTAATTCATACAAGATTAGAAGGGGAGCAATTAATTGTGAAAATATTTTTACATTCAAGGGTTCTGATAAAGGATTCATTTCTAAAATATATAGAGGATTGAACCAAATTTATAAGAATTCAAGCCATTCTCCAATTAATAAATGGTCAAAGGATATTAATAGACAATTTTCAGATGAAGAAATTGAAACCATCTCTAGTCACATGAAAAGTTGCTCTAAATCATTATTGATCAGAGAAATACAAATTAAGACAATTCTGAGATACTGCTACACACCTCTCAGATTGGCTAAGATGACAGGAAAAGATAATGACAAATGTTGGAAGGGATATGGGAAAACTGGGACACTAATACATTGTTGGTGGAATTGTGAGAGGATCCAACCATTCTGAAGAGCAATTTGGAACTATGCCCCAAAACTTATCAAACTTTTGACCCAGCAGTTTTTCTATTGGACTTATATCCCAAAGAGATCTTAAAGGAGGGAAAGGGACCCACATGTGCAAGAATGTTTGTGGCAGCCCTTTTTATAGTGGCAAGAAAATGGAAACTGAATGAATGCCCATCAGTTGGAGAATGACTGAATAAATTATGATATACAAATGTTATGGATTATTATTATTTTGTAAGAAATGATCAGTAGGATGATTTCAGAGAGGCCTGGAGTGACTTACATGAACTGATGCTGAGTGAAATAAGCAGAACCAGGAGAACATCATACACAGCAACAGCAATATTATATGGTGATCAATTCTGATCTCTTTAATAATGAGATGATTCAGACCAGTTCCAATGATCTTGTGGTCAAAAGAGCCATCTATACCCAGAGAGAGGCTGTGGGAACTGAGTGTGGTTCTTTTTGTTGTTGTTTGCATTTTATTTTCTTCATCATTTCCTTTTTTGGTTTGATTAGATTTTTCTTGTACAGCAAAATAATTGTATAAATATGTATGCATATGTTGGATTTAACACCTGTTTCTAAGATGTTTAACATATATTGGACTACTTGTCATCAAGGGCTAATGTTGCAGAATTATCTATGGATATGTTTTGAAAAATAAAAAGCTTTAATTAAAAAAACCAAGAAAACAAAAAACAAAACTTTCATCAGGAAAACATTTATTCCAAAATCCTTCTTTTTGGGGGAGATTCCACTGCTCAAAAAAAAGGAAGTCTGAGCAGCTCCTTCTTAGGATCAGAATCCCTAAGAAAACAATGGTTCCATGTTTGTACAGAACAGGGAATCCAGAGAGGATAGCTTTTACTTACTGACCAATACAAAGTGTCCTTTCTTCCCCTCCAGCTGCCTTTTAGCCTTCAGTATGAGAGATTATAACTTTTAAATGTGAATTATATGAAAAAGTCCCAAAGAGCCGAAGGGAAACGATTGATATTGTTCTCTAATATAAATATGTAAATAACAAATCAATTATAGAAAAACATCATCATCATAGATAGCATTTATATGACACTTTAAAGTTTGAAAAGTACTTTATTATCTCATTTTATCTTCACAACTCTGAGAGATAGGTGCCATTATTATTTTTACTTTATAGATGAGAATCTATATGAGGCTGAGAAAGGTTAAGTGATTTGTCCAGGATTACATAGTTATTATATCGGGGGTTGGATTTGAACTCAGGTCTTCCTGACTCTGCTTCCACTTAGCTGTGGGTTGGGTTTTTTGTTTGCTTTTTGAAGCTGGCAAATGTCACTGGAAATTTCCTTAATTTAATCAACTTACATTAGAAATTAGGCTGCCTTTCTCTATTCATTTTCCCCATTCCTCTTCCTTTCTAGTACAGAGCGTCTTAAAAGTCTTTATTAAAGCCTAAAACTGCACAAAAATTTTTGGGACAGCCTTCCTCCTCCTTTTCTTTTTTTCCCCTTCCACTTTTCCCTTCCCTATCTCCTTTCCCTTCTCCCTTCCCACCACTTTTCCTTTCCCTTTTTCCTTCTTCATCTTTCCCTTCCCTTCTTTTTCCCTTTTCTCTCACTTCCCATTTCACTCTCCTTTCCCTTTCTCCTTTATCCTTCTTACTTCTCTTCTCACTCCACCATCCTCTCTACTCTCTCTTCTCTCCCTTTCTCGTTTCTCTCCATCCCTTCTCTCTCCTCTTGCTTTCCCTTCCATATCTCCCCCCCCATTACCTTCCCTTTTGTTATTAATTTAATTCTTCTCTAAACATTAAGTTTATTGGTCTCCAAGTTTCATCATCTGGCCCAAACATTTATGGACCACTTGCTACAAATAATGCACAGTGCTAGATGCTAATTAATAGAACAACCACAACAATCTTTATGACTGTGGGTGAGTCACCACTCTAGGCTCCCGTTTCCTCATCAGTAAAATATGGGAATTGGACTAGATTACAATAATAATAAACATTTTATGCTTCACCTGATGTTTTGCAGTTATGGTGTATTTTGCCACTTAGTATATCATTTGATTCTCATAACCCCCGAGAAACATGGTAGAATTATTATTAATATTATTTTCATCATTTTATAGATGAGGAAAGTGAAGTAGACTGAAGTATGGAGACCTTCCCAGATTCCCTTCAAAAGTCCCAGTCCTTCCTATTCTAAAATTCTATGACTCTTTCCAGAGCAATAATCAACTCAAGGGGGAAATGGGTCCCTGGACTTTGTTCCAAGAATGAAAGAATTTGGTTGCTAAATTCCACCACCACTAGCACTCAGCTCCAAGATCATTAATGTGGTAGAAAAGTTATACTTCTGGGTTTGAATGCATTCATTGCTAACTGATGAACCCTGCAAGTGACAACCCCAAACCCTCCACTAGGGTCCCCGGGAAGTCAAAGTGAGAATGTTCTTTGTTCCTTAGACTGCTAGGCTTCAGTAGCCTGTGAGACAAGCCTAGGAGTGGGGGAGGAGCATAGGATTAGTGGCCAGCTTCCAATTTAAAAATTCTTAGTAAGGAATTACTCAAGTGGACACAAGATTGGGGGAAGAGTGAGTGTAGGCAAGTACAAGCCTTTTTGTTTCATGCCTAAAGTATGGGCAGCCTATTTAATATTTGACAGCTATTACTGCAGAATTATATAAATTTGTTTTTATGTTTTAGTCAACATCTCTTATATTTCATATTGCTCATTTCAAACACTACCTCCTAATGAAGATCTTTTCTCATCTATCAATGCTAGTGCCTTATCTCCCCCAAATTATTTGTTATTATTATTATTATTATATTGTATACATCCATGGTATTTCCTCTGACAATGTAAGGACCCTTAAGAGCTAGAACTGTTTTTTTTTTTTAAATTTTGTATCCCTGATTGCACCTAACATTGTGTCTGGTACATAGCAGATACTTAATAAATGCTTAATTAATTGCTTGGCCATTTTTTTTTAGCTTTGATTTTTTTATGTCAGTTTAAATTGAGTAAGAAATGATACTCCAATACTCAAGGGATCAATTTTGTAAAAACAATTTGACATAAACATATTTATTATCATTAATAAAGAAAAACCTTCATCATCTATACCATATTTTATGTTTATTTGACACTCTCCATTCTGGGAATTCAAAACAAGCAACATTATTCATTAATAATAACAACAATAATTATACATTTTTATTAGTAACAACAATTAGTAATAACAACAACTAAAACAACTAACATTTATATAACACTCAAAGTTTTTAAAAAGCACTTAAAAGTGTTATTATTGTTCCCATTTAAACTTCAGAAAACTAATCATAGGGCTTGGACTATATGATTTTGAAGAAAAATGACTCCATGTAAACTTAAGTTTCTATTTGACAACTATGTGACCGGTTTCTCTTTTAGATGGGGTAATTAATGTTTCTGAGAACCTAAACTTCCCCAAATATGAACCTGCTTCTCTTATAGTCTGAGGCTGAATTAGCTTTATTCACTCATATTTTTTACCGTTGACTCACCATGGTCTTGAGTATCTCCAGACCTTGAGATCTTTTGCAGACCAACTGTTATCAAACTGTGCTCCCCCTCCTGAGTGCTTGTGGATGTGATACTTTGAACCCTACTGTATTGGTGAAAGTCATTTTAGGTAAATGACTCATAGACTGTTAGAAATAGAAGGGACCATAAAGATCATTGAAAACAGCACCTTTATTTTTATGGAAGAAGAAACAGAGACTCAGAGAAATTGTGACTTGCCCAAAGTCACAAAAAAAAGATAAGAGAATGTTATATAGAGTTAACATTTGTGAATGTCTGGTATGATGCAGCCATCAAAGAAGCTAATGTTCTACCAAACTCCATTGATAGATATAGAATCCAGAACAAGTCCAAGAAATCATGCTTAAATTTCTCCTGGTCCATTCAAGTTTGGACTAAATACATTTAGTTTTAAATACCATTATTTTAAGGATAATTCATTTTTAAGCTGGAGTGTCAGAGCATGTGTCCAGGAGACTAAAATGCCTAGAGACTTGGAATTATGAGAAATCGTTGAAGAAAAGGAGAGATAGGCAGCGATGTTAGTAAATGTTTAACCAGTGGCTCTTTTTTTTTTTTTTTTTTTGGAGGGGTGAGGTAAAGGAGGAAGATATGCCAGTGACACACTCCTAAGTTTAATTAGCATTATTAACATTTTCTCTATTACTTTCTTAAGTCCAGGCAAGCAACAAAACAATGAATTGAGTCCTGGTTTGTAACATTTGCTCATTTTTGAGATATAAATGATAAAAATTTTGAGCATAATTCTGCTAGAGGCAAAATAGTTTTCTTGAAGATTTCTAATAACTGTGAGAAGGAAGTACACTTAAAAGGAAGTAGACTTAGACTTAATTTACTTTGGTCTGGGAGGCAGAAAATAGGAACAACTGGATGTAAGATACAAATAAGCCCCTTTCAGTTTGATGAAAGAAAAACTTCCTGAAAAATAGAATAGACCCAAACTGAAAGGGACTGCATCCAGAAATTCCCTCTCCATAGAGGCTTTCGGGTACTTTTCAATGACGCTATAGACGGAACTCTTGTTTTACTTACACTGAAATTAGATAGCTTTTGTGGTTTGGGTCACCTTTGAGATTCTGTGATTTTCTGACAGGTCAGTTAAAATGCAGAACCCAAACTCCTGATTTTCAGGACATTGATTTTTAATATACAGTGAAAATCTTCTCCTTCCAATGATTATAATGATTATCTTTATTCATCAAAAAATAAAAAGGTAGAATTCAATTTACTCTTTAAGGAAGATTTCCTACCAAAATGCTTAAAATAAAAATACTTTTAAAGAAATCTCCCTTATTAAAAAAAAAATCTTCAGAGAAAGAGATTCAATAATCTTCACAACAACTAGTTATCAAGAATTTTGATTTGTTTAATAAAACAAAAGTAAAATCTGACAAGCCTTCCTTTTGGAGGATTTTGAAAGAAAATGTCCAGGAAATCTAGGATCTAAAAATGCATCTTTTCAAATTTCCTAATTTGAAATAAATGTGAGCATAATACAACATGAGTTTGTTAACTATGTCACTTACTTCTATGAATTATACAATTTGTTAAAACCCAAACTCATTTTATTTTACTGAAAAAATGTCCATGAAGGCTATAAATAAGAGGTCTTTTATGTAGAGTTAAATTACCTGGCTTAATAAGACTGTTAAATGGTACAGGGAATTCTTCCTTTGAAGCAATTGAGCAACAATATCATCACTGAGTATAGAACAACGTTGAAACCTGAGAAAAATCTCAGTAGGAAATAGATTTTGTAGTTCGATCTTTTTTTTAAAGAGAAATTTAAGAGATCTGTGGCTTCAGATTTTTAAAAAATAAACAAAACATGTTTAGATAGGAGAGAAGTGGCAACTGAAAGAAATCACCATACCTTTCTCACATCTCTGCCTCTTTCTTTAACCAACAAATTTTAATATCTTCAAAGGTGATAGTAACTTTTATTATCTACTATTCCAGGAATTCCTTATTCCTTAAAATTACATTCAATATTTGGCCAGAGGACAATATTTTAAAATCATTTGATGGGTTTACTGACATCTTTTGTTTCTATAATCTCTCACTTCCCTATATGTCTTCCTTCCTACATCACATTGCTGTAGAACCAATCCTAAAACAAAAGAAAAAAAAAAGGAAGAAATCACTTCAACAAAATGAATCAGCACACCGAACAAGTATATACAATGTCCTACACCTATACAAAACAACAGAAAAGTGTAATGCAATATTTACACAAGTTTGATCATTATAAGTACATGGCATTCAATTTTTGATTTTTTTTTTCATTTACATTGTCATAGTGATTGTGCATATTGTTTTAGTAGTTCTACTTATTTCACTTTGCATCAGTTTGTACAAATCTTCACATGCTTCTTTTTATTCTACATATTCATGTTTTCTTTTCACACTGATATTCCATTAAATCCATGTACCAAAGCTTGCTTAGCCATCCCCAAATCAATGAGCATATACTCTGTTTCAGTTCTTTGCTACTATAAAAAGTGCAGCTAAAAATTATTTGATGTTAAAAAAAAAAACACTTTTCTTTCTATCTTTGATCTCTTTGAAGTTTATATCTAGCTGTAGGATCTTTTACTAAAAAGCATGGATCTTTTGGTTACTACCTTAGCACAATTCCAAATTTCTTGTGGAATGATTGACTCAAAACCCATCTTTACCAATACTGTATTAGGGTTCCTATCTTTTTACAATTCTGCCTACACTGACTATTTTGTCATCTTTGCCAAAATCTCCTGGGTATAGGTTAAAACTCGAGTGGCTTTAATCTGTATTTTTTTTTCTTACCAGAAGCAATAGTTTTCATTTCTTTTTTCAATAAAAGTTTATTAGTATCTTTTGATTACATATCCGTTGGTTTTAAATATTTTGTGTTTGTTCCATTTAAATATTGGATATTAGACATAATTAACGAGGCTACATCAAACATAATTTATGCAAGGCTTTTTACCCCAGTCAACTTTATTTATGTTTAGTCATTCAGTCATGTCCAACTCTTCATGACTCCATGGACCACACCAAGCTTTTCTAATTGTCCAATATCTCCCAAAGTCTGTCCATTACTTCCATGACTATCTATCCATCTCGTCTTCTGTCAATCCTCATTTTCCTTTTGCCTTCAATCTAACCTAACAGGGTTTTTTCCCCATTAAACCCCATCTTCTTATTATGTGGACAAAGTATTAAAGTTCACATCAGTTTTTGTCCTTCCAATGAAGAGTCTTAATTAATTTCTTTAAGTATTAAACTACTTTCCTTCTTATCGTAGTTGTGTTAATTTTGTTCCTACATTTCAATTTTATACAATTTAGAGTATCACAAAATTTGCATGAAATAATTTTACCTATAGCTATGAAATTCTAATACTCTTCTAAAATATTTTTTATTTTATGTATAAGTTTTAATATTCAAATATATAATCATTTTGAGCTTATTGTGGCATATGGTGAAATAAGCTGTTGGACTAAACCTAATTTTCAACAAACTAGTTTTCAATTTTTCTTGACAGTTTTTATAATCAGGAAATTCTTGTCCAAGGAATGTGTATCCTTGGATTTATCAAACACTAAGCCATTTACTTTAAATGTTTCTGGTACTTATGTTCAAAGGGATATAAAATCATGCATGGCCTTTTACCTAGCAATACCACTTCAAGGTATATTTCCCAAAAGAGATTTTTAAAAAGGAAAAGGACTTATATGTACAAAAAATATTTATAGCAGGTCTTTTCTAAGGACAAAGAATTGAAAATCAATTGGTGAATGACTGAACAAATTATGTTATGTGTTTGGGATGGAAAGCTATTGTGCTGTGAGAAATGATGAAAAGGGGGCAGCTAGGTGGTGTAGTGGATAGAGCACCAGCCCTGAAGTCAGGAAGACCTGAGCTCAAATCTGACCTCAGACACTTAACTCATCCTAGCTGTGTGACCTTGGGCAAGTCACTTAACCCCAATTGCCTCAGCAAAAAAAAGAAAAGAAAAGAAAGAAAGAAATGATGAAAAGAAGCTTTTAGGAAAAAAAAACCTGGAAAGATTTCTGAGTTGATGCAAAGTGAAATTACTATGTACAATGTAACAGCAATTTTATAAGATGATCAGCTGTGGCCAGCTTGCAATATTTACTCCTTGACTTGGGAGTTCTGGAATTTGGCTATACTATTCTTGGAGGTTTTCATTTTGGGATCTTTTTCAGTGAGTAATTAATGGAATCTTTCAATTTCTATTTTACCTTCTATTTCTAGAATATCACAACAGTTTCCTTTAATAATTTCTTGAAAGATGATGTCTAAGCTCTTTTTCTGATCATGACTTTCAAGTAGTCCAATAATTTTTAAATTATCTCTTCTGCATCTATTTTCCAGGTTGGTTGTTTTTCCAATGAGATATTTAACATTGTCTTCTATTTTTTCATCTTTTGGTTTTGTTTTATTGCCATAAAACCACAGCTTCCATTTGCTTAATTCTAATTTTTAAGTAATTATTTTCTTCAATGAGCTTTTGTATCTCCTTTTCCATTTGGTCAATTTTGATTTTAAGGCATTCTTCCTCTCATTGGCTTTTTGTACTTCTTTTTGTATCACTTTCATTTCCCAATTTTCCCTCTACCTCTTTTACTCGCTTTTCAAAATTCTTTTTGTGGTCTTCCATGGCCTGAGACCAATCCTTATTTTTCTCAGAGGCTTTGGGTATAGAAGCTTTGACTTTTTTATCTTCTTCTGAGTATGTTTTTTGATCTTCCTTGTCACCACGGTAACTTTTTATGATCAGCATCTTTTTCTGTTGTTTGCTCATTTTCTCAACTTATTACTTGATTTTTAACTTAGTGTTAAAATAGGACTCTGCTTCCAGTGTGAAGGTCACACTGACTCAAGCTATTTTCAGACATACTTTAGGGACCTGTAAGTTTTCAGTTCTTCCAAGTATACAACAATCTTCCAAGGACAGGTGTGTTTACCACTCTCCTGGCCTGTGATCTGGTCTGTGAGTGACCACAAGAACTTTTCCACTCTGGAATTGTAAGGAGTGTTACTACACTACACTACACTGTGGCTGTAAGTTTTAATGGGCTAATTTTCTATCTCTTGGACTGTGACCCAGATCTGAGGATGGGCAAAGCAACAGAGTCCTGCCTCAGTGCTAGCAAAGAGAGTCCTGTAATCTGCTACTGCCCAGTTGTTTGACCCCCTTACCATCTCCAGTAACTGTCACTGCTGCTTCCAGAGCTCAGTCATTGGCTCCCAAGGTCCTCTCCTGGCTTGCTGGGGCAGAGGTTGTCCTGGGGTAGCCTGAGCTGGACTGTGCTCCATTCTTAGGCTACTGTGCCAAACCTTTCCTGCTTACCTTCTAAGTTGTCTTTAACTTCTGTGTGCTGGAAGGTCTGGAATTGATTCTGCTGCCATTGATTCAGAAGCCCCAAGTACTTCTCTTGGTTTGCTGTGACCTCATTCGTTGGGAACCAAATTATGTTGTCACTGCCTGTGCTGGACTGTGCTCCATTCTCACCCTGGTGCAACAGACCTTTCCTATTGATCTTCTAAGTGGTCTTGACCTGGAAAATTTCTTCACTCCATCTTTTTGTGGGTTCTGATGCTCTAGAATTTCTTTAAACTATTACTTAAAAGTATTTGGAGGGGTTTGGGTGAGATCTCAGGCAAGTCCCTGCCTTTACCCCATCATCTTTGTTCTGTCCTCTGCCTGTCCTTGAGAGTAGGAAAAAAATTGCCTTTTTTGGATCCCCAGTGCTTAGCATAGTATCTGGCACATAGTAGGCCCTTAATTATGCCTATTGATTGGTTGAATGACCTACATGTTATCATCTGGAAAATAAATACTCTTCATTTATTCAGTTTTTCTTAGATGGAGTATTAAATTAATCCCTTATAGAAATAAGAAAGTGGGCTAAATTGCACTTGGGAAATTGTACAGCATACTTCCCATCAGTTTTCACATCAGTATTTTCCACTGAAATAATATTGATATGAAACATAGAAAATCATAGAATCAAAATTTCAGGTGATTGAAATAGGCATTACATCAACAATACTATATTTGAAAGAAGTATAAATAGGAACAAGGCATCTAAGTGGCTCAGTAGAGAGAGTATTGGCCTGGAGCCAGGAAGATATGAGTTCAAATCCAGCTTCAGACACTTAATTTCTCTTTGTCTTGTTTCCTTATTTATAAAATGGGAATAGTGATATTAACTGTCCCACATGATTGTTGTGAGGATCAGCTTAGTGTACTATCTGGCACATAGCAGGCACCATAAAAATGCTAGCTATCATTAGATATAAAAGAGCATGTAAAGAAAATATGTGAGGGAAAAGTAGATGGGCTGTTTATACAACAAAAATAAAGTTTAACAGAAGACTAGTTCACATGTTTTTCTGGGGCATCTAATATGTTTAAAAGTCTATAAAAAGGCCCTTTAAGGTATTAGGTCTATCCTTAAAAATGATTTTGTTTTTGGAAAAATATGAAAAAGAATCATGCAGCATAAGAAAGCACTGATAGATTGTGATTTGTGTCATGGGAAGGATTATTCACAACAGTAAAGTCATGGTCAAAATAATTTTCTTTCTTTCAAAGGCAAAGCAAGGTTATTTTTAAAAATGCTATTAATTGACTTTTCAGTTAATATATTTAGTCTCTCCTGATGGTGGGTAGATTGGATATGGGATAATTTCCAAAGTTTTCCTACCATCTTTGACCTACGAAATCAACAGCTGTCTGATTTTTTTCTTACTGAAAACCCTTGATGAATGAACAAATGATCTGTTAATGTCTGCTAATGCTGTGATTTCAGCTGTATGCTTGGGATAGAGTAGGCACACACCCACTTAGCAAATAAGCAATGTGAGTGTGAAAAGATGCTTATTTCCTTTTGAGTACTCTGTCATTATACAAATTTAGTTTGTCCTAATATCAAAGCTGAGCAATTTGGGTTATGAGTATATTTGGGGCCTGAGACTTGGGAAAGATTAAAATATAAAATCACACATTATAGTCTCTCTGTGTCACATTATATCAATCTGCTACATCATTTTCACTTGAATGATTAATATTCTGTTTCCTCATGCATACAATCTGTGGTTTTCATAAGTACCTTTTCCACAAGGTTCATTCTCAGTCAACAGTAAAATCATCACAGAGTGAATGATTTTTCACTTATAATTCTATAATGGCCTTTCCTGGGGTCCTTTTCATCTTCACATAATATTGCAAACCTTAGATAATTGATCCCCAGTAGTGCTCTAATGAAATGATTTTTGACAACTTTCTTAATCTGAGATAAATTTCATGAAAGGTTTCAAAGACCACTGCCTTGATTCCTTTTGCTTCCTGAGGATGGGGCACACTGCAATATGACTCTTATCTGAAGCCTACCACCTTTACCCATTGCACTGAGACTACAGAGGGAAGAAAATCCACTTACTACTATTGAAGATAAATTGAATGTTCCCAGCTGTTGTTTCCAGCAACTTCCCTTGACGTGTCACTATGGACCAATGTCACCTCCAGCTCATGTGTCTACCACCTCTCCCCTTCTAATCATTCGAGACCCATATAACATTTATTAACACAAATCTCTTCAAATATTGCTGCCATATAATACAAGCTTTAAAATATGTTAAATTCATTATGAATGTTTGTTAAGCAAGCTGAACAAAATAGAAATCTGTAGTTTCCAATATAATCCTTTTTTCCTTTTTTCTTTGATGATGCAAATGAATTTTTGTTTTATTTTGTTTTGTTTTAGTGTGATTAGTATGAAATCAATAAAAATTTTAAAATAAAAATTATTGCAAAGTAACTGAAAGATACTAACTAGATGGTACCAAGGCCAAGAATTTGGCTGGCATTAGAGATTTACCAGACAAGAAATTAGTTACTAGACTTATAATACAAGAAAGACTAAATAGATGAGGCTGGCATTGTAGGTCTAAGAGAGATGACTAGGTGGTGCAGTAGATCAAGACTTGGGCCTGGAGTCAAGAAGAGTCAAGTTCAAATAAAGTCTCAGAAACTCACTAGTTATGTGACCCTGAACAAATCACTTAACCCTTATTTGTCCCAGTTCTCCATCTATAAAAATGGTGACATACTGGAGTAGGAAATGGCAAACTACTCTAATATCTTTGCCAATATTATTGAATATTATTGTTCTATTAAAAAATTGATGATCAGACTGATTTCAGAAAAATCCTAGAAAGATTTACATGGAGAGGGGGTGGAGTCAAGATGATGGAGTGAAGACTGGATTCTCTGTGACCTTCTCTGACCTTTCTCTCAAACCGACAGCAGATTAAGCCTCTGAACTGGTTCTGGAGTCAAAGTGCCTCCAAATATTTGGAGTACAACACATTCCCAAAAGAAGTTACCTTGGAAGGACTTCAGAACAGTCTGTTTCAGTCGGGCAGGGGCACAGTCTGCCAGGCCCAGACAGCAGCACAGGAAGACAAGGCAGGAAGCCGGGCCGGGACTCAGTGTGGCAGGTTCTAAGCACCTGGGAAGTTTCTGTGAGACTCTTGGGCCACTCTGGCCTGGTTGGTGGCAGGTGTTTTGGCAGATCTGCCTTTTGTAAAAGTAGATTGTAAACCACTGCACACGCAGGACCTAGCCCTGTTTGCCCAGCACCAGAAGTCAATCAGGGAACTGCTCCAGGGCAAATTAAAGCAGCTGTCGCTCCTCTGTTTTAAACAGACCTCAAGCTTTAAAAATTGAATAAAAATCACAAAAGAACTCTCACCATAGACAGCTTTTATGGAGAGCAAGAAGAACAGACCCCAGATCCTGAGATTTGTAAAGGTAAAGCAACTCCAGAGGAAGCCTCAAAGACAGACATGAGCTGGTTCCCATTTGACAAGGCTTTCCTGGAAGATTGCATAAAGAAACTCAAAAAAGAGTTAGAACAAATATGGGGAAATGAAGTGAGATGATTACAAGAAGGATATAATGCCCTGCAAAAGAGATATGAAAAAGACACCAATTCACTGAAAAACAAAATGGAAAAAGTATGCCATGAACAAAAAAATTCAATTAGCCAATTACAAAAGGAATTAAAAGAGGTAACTGAAGAAAATAATACACTAAAAAATTAGAATTGAACAAATGGAAGTGAATGGCTCAATAAGACTTCAAGTATCAGTCAAACAAAAACAAAAAAATGAAAAAAATAGAAGAAAATATGAAATATCTCCTAGGAAAAACAACTGACCGGGAAAATAGATCTAGGAGAGACAATCTAGGGATTATTGGACTTCCTGAAAGCCATGATAAGGATTTATTTTGTATTCTGGAACTTTGCTAAAGTTGTGAATGGTTTCTAGTAGTTTTTTACTTGAGTCTCTAGGGTTCTCTAACTATATCATCATATCATCTGCAAAGAGTGATAATTTTGTTTCCTCATTACTTACTCTATTTTAATCTGTTTTTCTTCTTTTATTGCCAAAGCTAACATTTCTAATGAAATATTAAGTAGTAATGGACAGTGGGCAGCCTTGTTTCAGTTCTGATCTTATTGGGAATGGTTCTAGTTTGTCTCCATTTCATATGATGCTTGCTGATGGTTTTAAATAGATACTATTGATCATTTTAAGAAAAAACCCAAGGGCAGCTAGGTGGCGCAGTGGATAGAGCACGAGCCCTGAAGTCAGGAAGACCTGAGTTCAAATCTGGCCTCAGACACTTAACAATTCCTAGCTGTGTGACCTTGGGCAAGTCACTTAATCCCAATTGCCTCAGAAAAAGGAAAAGCTCATTTATTCTTATACTCTCTAGCGTTTTTAATAAGAATGGGTGTTGAATTTTATCAAATGCTTTTTCTGCATGTATTGAGATAATCATGATTTTTGTTAGTTGGGTTATTAATATAATTGATTATGCTGATAGTTTTCCTAATATTGAAGCAGCCCTGCATTCCTGGTATAAATCCTACTTGGTCATAGTGTATTATCCTGGGGATGACTTTCCTGAAAGCCATGATGAAAAAAAAAGAACCTAGACACTATCTTACAGGAAATCATGAAAGAAAACTGCCCTGATGTTTTAGAATCAGAAGGTAAAGTACCCATCAAAAGAATTCACTGATCACCTCCTGAAAGAGACCCCAAAATTAAATCCCCAAGGAATATCGTGGCTAAATTTCAGGACTATCACACCAAGGAAAAGGTATTGCAAGCAGCTAGAAAGAAACAATTCAAATACCAAGGAACTGTAATTAAAATCACCCAGGATCTATCAGTTTCCATCTTAAAGGATCAAAGGACCTGGAATCACATATTCCAAAAGACAAAAGAACTTGGATTACAGCCAAGAATAAGCTATCCAGCTATAATGACCATTACCTTTCAGGGAAAAAAAGATGGGCATTTAATGATATAGGTGAATTTCACCTATTTCTAATGAAAAGACCAGATCTGAATAAAAAATTTGACCTCCAAACACAGAACTAAAGAGAAGCATAAAAAGGTAAAAAGGAAAGAATTCTTGAGAACTATCTTTCTATTATAGGTATACTTAGAGAATGGGGGTATAATTTGATTTTATTTTGATAATATGAAAAAGAAGTTGGAGGTGGAAAGGGGAATCATACTGGAAAAAGAAGAAAAAGGAGGTAAAAATAAGGTAAAATCTCATGAAGAGGCAAAGAAAAGCTAATATAATTGGGGGAAAGAAGGGAGAGGGATGAGCATTTTATGAATCTTACTCTCATCAGATTGGGCTCTAAAAGAGAATATCAGACACATTTGGTTTCACAGAGGAACTTGTGCCTCCTTATAGGGAAGTGGGAGGGAAGGGAGGAAAAGAAAGGGATAGACTAATAGAAGGGAAATAGAAGAATTAGGGGAAAGGTGTGAAAAAGAGGGAGGGGCTCTAAAGGAGGGAGGACTGTTTGAGGGAGATGATCATCAAAAGCAAAATACTGGGGAGTGAGGAAGGGAGAAAATGGAAAGGAAAGAGAAAAACATAACTTTGGGTAAATAAGATGGCAGGAAATACAGAATTAGTTATTTTAATTGTGAATGTGAATGGGATGAACTCTCCCATAAAATGCAAGCAGATAGCAGACTGGATTAAAAGACAGAATCCTACAATATATTGTTTATAAGAAATACATCTAAAGCATAGAGACACATACAGGGTGAAGGTAAAAGGCTGGAGCAAAATCTATTATGCTTCAGGTGAACAACAACAACAAAAAAAAGCAGGGGTAGCAATCCTGATCTCAGATCAAGTAAAAGCAAAGATAGATCTAATTAAAAGAGATAAGGAAGGAAACTATATTTTACTAAAGGATACCATGGGTAATGAAGCAATATCAATACTAAACATATGCACCAAGTGGAATAGCATCCAAATTCCTATAGGAGAAGTTAAGAGAGATGCAAGAAGAAATAGCAAAACTATACTCGTGGGGGATCTCAACCTGGCTCTCTCAGAATTAGATAAATCACACCACAAAATAAATAAGAAAGAAGTTAAGGAGGCAAACAAAATGTTAGAAAAGTTAGGTATGACATATTCAATTTGTTAAGTATTTAAACATAATTAACATGTAGTAAACTTCCTGCCATCTAAGGGAGGGGTGGGGACTGGGGGGGGGAATTTGTAACAGAAAGCTTTGTAAGGGTCAATGTTGAAAAATTACCCATACATATGTTTTGCAAATAAAAAGCTTTAATTAAAAAAAAAAGACAGAAAGAAAAGTTAGGTATGATAGATCTTTGGAAAAAATTGAATGGAGACAGAAAGAAGTTTACTTTTTTCTCAGCAGTTCATGGAACTTATACAAAAATTGACCATGTGTTAAGACATAAAAACCTCAAAATCAAATGCAGAAAGGAACAA
Source organism: Myrmecobius fasciatus (assembly GCA_023553655.1). Lineage (NCBI taxonomy): Eukaryota > Metazoa > Chordata > Mammalia > Dasyuromorphia > Myrmecobiidae > Myrmecobius > Myrmecobius fasciatus. The sequence continues at coordinate 58,451 of JAJPUD010005162.1, forward strand.
ATAATACATTCATTTGTTTCAGGTCATGATGTAATAAAAATCACATGCTATATAAGGTCGGGAGAAAATAGTTGGAAATTAAATAATCTAATCCTAAAGAATGAATGGGTGAAATAGCAAATCATAGACACAATCAATAATTTCATCTAGGAGAATGACACTAATGAGACAATATACCAAAATTTGTGGTTTGCATCCAGAGAAATGCAAATTAAGACAACTCTGAGATACCACTCACACCTGTCAGATTGGCTAAAATGATAGGAAATGATAATGATGAATGTTGGCGGGGATGTGGGAAAACTGATACATTGTTGGTGGGACTGTGAATGGAACCAACCATTCTGGAGAGCAATTTGGAGCTATGCTCAAAAAGTTATCAAACTGTGCATACCCTTTGACCCAGCAGTTTTTTTTAAATTTTTTTCTTTATTAAACCTTTTTATTTGCAAAACATATGTATGGGTAATTCTTCAACATTGACTCTTACAAAGCTTTCCGTTACAAATTTTTCCCCCCTAGTTCCCACCTCTCCCCTAGATGGCAGGAAGTCCACTACATGTTAATTATGTTAAAATACTTGACGAATCGAAAAAAAAATCTCTGATCAATAGTGATTTGGAGCACCTTTTCATATGACTAGAAATAGTTTTAATTTCATCATCTGACAATTGTCTGTTCATATCTTTTGACCATTTATCGATTGGATAATGGCTTGAATTCTTATAAATATGAGACAATTCTCTATATATTTTAGAAATGAGGCCTTTATCAGAACCCTTAAATGTAAAGATGATTTCCCAATTTATTGCTTCCCTCCTAATCTTTTCTGCATTAGTTTTGTTTGTACAAAAACTTTTTAACTTAATATAGTCAAAATTATTTATCTGGTGTTCAATTAAGAGTTTCACTTCTTCTTTGAACATAAAGGTGTTCCATCTCTACAGATCTGAGAGATAAACTCTACTATGTTCCTCTAATTTGCTTATATTATCACTCTTTATGTTTAAATCATGAACCCATTTAGATCTTATCTTGGTATGTGGTGTTAGGTGTGGATCAAGTCCTAATTTCTTCCACATTAGTTTCCAATTTTCCCAGAAGTTTTTGTCAAATACTTATCCCAAAAGCTGGGGTCTTTGGGTTTATCAAACACTAAATTGTTATATTTATTGCCTAGTTTGTCCCACCAGTGTTTCTATTGGGCCTCTATCCCAAAGAAATCTTAAAGGAGGGAAAGAGACCCACATGTGCAAGAATGTTTGTGGCAGCCCTTTTTGTAGTGGCAAGAAACTGGAAATTGAAAAGATGCCCATCAATTGGAGAAAGGCTGAATACATTATGATATATGAATGTTATGGAATATTATTGTTCTGTAAGAAATGACCAGCAGGATGACTTCAGAGAGGCCTGGAGAGACTTGAATGAACTGATTCTGAGTGAAACGAGCAGAACCAGAAGAACATTATACACAGCAACAAGACTATCCGATGATTAATTATGATGGACATGGTTCTCTTCAACATTGAGATGATTCAAACCAGTTCCTATCATTCAGTGATGAAGGTAGTCATATACATCCAGAGAGAGGCCTGAGGGAACTGAGTGTGGACCACAACATGGCATTTTCATGATCTCTATTCATGTTTGCTTGCATTTTGTTTTCCTTCTCAGGTTTTTTTTTTCTTGTAGATATGATTTTTCTTGTACAGCAAGATAACTGTATAAAATATGTCTACATATATTTGATTTGCCATATATTAATTAAAATGTATTAGACTACCTGCCATCTAGGGGAGTGGGTGGGGAAAATTTGTAACAGAAGACTTTGCAAGGGTCAATGATGAAAAATTACCCATGCATATGTTTTGCAAATAAAAAGGTTTAATAAAAAATAGGAAAAAAAAAAGATTTACACCAACTGCTGCTGAGTAAAGTGAGTAGAACCAGAAGACCATTGTAACACAGTAATAGCAAGATTGTGTGATGTTCAACAGTGATGGACTTGTTCTCAGCAATTCAATGATCAAGACAATTCCAACAGACTTAAATGGAAAATGCCAACTGCAGCCAGAGAAATTTATGGAGATTGGTTGTGGATTGAAACATAATATTTTTATCTCATTTTTGTTTGTTTGCTTTTTCTTTCTCAGATTTTTTTCTTTGGTTTGAGTTTTTTTTGCACAACATGAGAAATATGGAAATATGTTTAAAAGGATTGCACATATTTAACTTATATCATTTACTGTCTTGGGGAGGGGAGAAAGGGAGAAAAAATTTGGAATACAAAGCCTTACAAAGATGAATATTTAAAATTATCTTTACATGTATTTGGAAAAATAAAATACGTCTTCCTTTATTTTTCCTTGTTATGATGACCAAGCTCACTGTCAAGCACTTAATAAATGTTTATTGAGTGATTGATAAGGCAAGCAGAAGATTCTAAATTGTGACACAATGAAGTACACACACACACACACACACACACACACAAAATGTCTTATCCTGAATTCCTTTGATTTAAGGCATTGAAGGTTGCTCTTAACTTTGGAAAGAAAACACATTAAATACTCAAGTACAAGTTAATCACACAAGTCAGTCACTACGATCAAAGATTTGTAGCATTTACATAGGCAGAGGCATGAGCCAAATCACAGAGGGAAAAAAACACAAAGCATGTTCAGAAGACCAGTTTTTCATTTTATAGATGAGAAGTGAAGTACAACTAACACATTGTTGGTGGAATTATAAAGTGATGCAACCATTCTGGAGAACAATTTGAAACTGCATCCAAAGGGTTATGAAACTACATACCCTTCGATCCAACAGTGTCTCTACTGGGTCTGAATCCCAAAGAGATCATAAAAAATGGGAAAAAAAAAACCCACATGGGCAAAACTGTTTGAAACATTTGTTTTTGTAGTGTCAAGGAATTTAAATTGAATGAATGCTCATCAATTGGGCAATGACTGAATAAGTTATGGCTTAGGAATATAATGGAATATTAATTTTATTTAAGAAATAATGAGCAGGGTAATTTCAGAAAAGCCTGGAAAGTCTTATATGAACTGATGCTGAGAACATTGTCACACAGTAACAAGATTATATGATGACCAACTGTGATGGACTTGGCTCTTTTCAGCAATGCTGAAATTCAAGACAATTCCAATAGACTTGGGGTGCCATCTGCTTCCAGAGAGAGAGTTGTGGAAACTGTAGATTGAAGCATAGTATTTTCACCTTGTTTGTTTGTTTGCTTGCTTTTTTTCTTGTGTTTTTTTTCCTTTTGGTCTGATTTTCTTGTACAATATGGCAGATATGGAAAAATGTTATAAAAAAAGTAGAGTCCAGAAATTTGATTTGTCCAACAACGTTGCCATGCTTCTAATTTTCTTATAGATTTTTTCATAATCCAAAAGGACTATAAAGATTTTTTAATCCAAATTTTAAGGAGAGTGGGTTGTTCTTTATGAGACAGCTATTTCATGAACTCTCCTGTGAGACAGGTAATAGGTAAGTTATTATCCTTACTTTAAAATTAAAACACTGCTAAAAACAGTGTCACAGAAAGAAATACTTATATGCTCATTACCTTATCAGTGAAGTTTGGGTAATGAACTGTACAAGGATGAGGTAAAGAGCTTTATCTTGAGGTGAAGAATGAGAAATTTGAGTTGAATTTTGATTTGTGTTAAGGATCAGTTTTAAAGAAATAATGTACATAAAAATCATCATGAGAAAACCAGAGACAGAGATACAGGGAAATAAAGACAAACCTACAGACAAAAAAAGAGAAATACACATAGAGAAAAAGTCAGAGACAGAAAGATACAGAAAAAGGGAGGAGAGAATACAGAGACAAAGATGAAAGGAGGAGAGAGAGAGACATAAAAACAGAGAGAGACAGAGAGACAAACAGAAAGACACAGGAAGAAAGGCAGACAGACAAACAGATAGAGAGAGAGATGGAAGAAAAGGGAAAGGGAGAAAAGGCAGAGAGAGAAAGACATAGAGCCATATCCAGAGTATGATATAAAAAATATATCTGAGAGGGCAAAAAAAGGTCTGTTTGAGGACATTTTATGGTTACATTTGTGATAACATTTTATGTAAACATTTTAAGGAGTTTTACAGTATTTGATTGCTGTAAATAGTCTTATATAATTTCTTTAGATTAGGTAGCATCTTTGTATCCAATAACTACCAATAGAATTTTTTTAAATTTTTAAAAAATGCAATATAATTACAACCAAGTAATTGAAAGATTTAGAGGACTGATTTGAGGAAAGATAGTGATGTTAAAAGTTCCAGTTAGGGAAAATATTTTTACATCCAAAGGTTCTGATAAAGGCCTCATTTCTAAAATATATAGAGAATTGACTCAAATATATAAGAATTCAAGCCATTCTCCAATTGACAAATGGTCAAAAGATATGAACAGACAATTTTCAGACGAAGAAATTGAAACTATTTCTGGTCACATGAAAAGGTGCTCCAAGTCACTATTGATCAGAGAAATGCAAATTAAGACAACTCTGAGATACCACTACACACCTGTCAGATTGGCTAAAATGACAGGAAATGATAATGATAGCTGTTGGAGGGGATGTGGGAAAACTGGGACACTGATACATTGTTGGTGGAACTGTGGACGGATCCAACCATTCTGGAGAGCAATTTGGAGCTATGCTCAAAGAGTTATCAAACAGTGCATACCCTTTGACCCAGCAGTGTTTCTACTGGGCCTATATCCCAAAGAGATTTTTAAGGAGGGAAAGGGACCCACATGTGCAAAAATGTTTGTGGCAGCCCTTTTTGTAGTGGCAAGAAACTGGAAATTGAAAAGATGCCCATCAATTGGAGAATGGCTGAATAAATTATGGTATATGAATGTTATGGAATATTATTGTTCTGTAAGAAATGACCAACAGGAGGATTTCAGAGAGGATTGGAGAGACTTGCATGAACTGATGCTGAGTGAAATCAGCAGAACCAGGAGAACATTATACACAGCAACAAGACTATACGATGATCAATTTTGATGGACATGGTTCTCTTCAACAATGATGTGATTCAAACCAGTTGTGCTGCGATGAAGATAGTCATATACATCCAGAGAGAGGCCTGTGGGAACTGAGAGTGAACCACAACACAGCATTTTAACGCTTTCTGTGAATATTTCCATGCATTCTGTTTTCCTTCTTAGGTTGTTTTTTTTTCTTCTTCTCTTTCTAGATCTGATGTTTCTTGTGCAGAAAGATAACTGTATAGATATGTATACATGTATTGTATTTGTCATATAATTTATCCTATCTAGCATGTATTAGATTACCTGTCATCTAGGGGTGGGGGGTAGGGGGAGGGAAAGGAAAAGCTTGGGA